>JAFLJL010002665.1:10000-17500 GCA_018398815.1 Conus ventricosus
GTGGAGAGATTGCTTGCATTGTCAAGGTTACCGTGGAGAGATTGCTTACATTGTCAAGGTTGCCGTGGAGAGATTGCTTACATTGTCAAGTTTACCGTGGAGAGATTGCTTACATTGTCAAGTTTACCGTGGAGAGATTGCTTACATTGTCAAGGTTACCGTGGAGAGATTGCTTACATTGTCAAGTTTTCCGTGAGAGATTGCTTACATTGTCAAGTTTACCGTGGAGAGATTGCTTACATTGTCAAGGTTACCGTTCAGATTGGTACATTGTCAAGTTTACCGTGGAGAGATTGCTTACATTGTCAAGGTTACCGTGGAGAGATTGCTTACATTGTCAAGGTTACCGTTCAGATTGGTACATTGTCAAGTTTACCGTGGAGAGATTGCTTACATTGTCAAGGTTACCGTGGAGAGATTGCTTACATTGTCAAGGTTACCGTGGAGAGATTGCTTACATTGTCAAGGTTTACCGTGGAGAGATTGCTTACATTGTCAAGGTTACCGTTCAGATTGGTACATTGTCAAGTTTACCGTGGAGAGATTGCTTACATTGTCAAGGTTACCGTGGAGAGATTGCTTACATTGTCAAGGTTACCGTTCAGATTGGTACATTGTCAAGGTTACCGTGGAGAGATTGCTTACATTGTCAAGGTTACCGTGGAGAGATTGCTTACATTGTCAAGGTTACCGTGGAGAGATTGCTTACATTGTCAAGGTTACCGTGGAGAGATTGCTTACATTGTCAAGGTTACCGTTCAGATTGGTACATTGTCAAGTTTACCGTGGAGAGATTGCTTACATTGTCAAGGTTACCGTGGAGAGATTGCTTACATTGTCAAGGTTACCGTTCAGATTGGTACATTGTCAAGTTTACCGTGGAGAGATTGCTTACATTGTCAAGTTTACCGTGGAGAGATTGCTTACATTGTCAAGGTTACCGTGGAGAGATTGCTTACATTGTCAAGGTTACCGTGGGAGAGATTGCTTACATTGTCAAGTTTACCGTGGAGAGATTGCTTACATTGTCAAGGTTACCGTGGAGAGATTGCTTACATTGTCAAGGTTGCCGTGGAGAGATTGCTTACATTGTCAAGGTTACCGTGGAGGATTGCTTACATTGTCAAGGTTGCCGTGGAGAGATTCCTTACATTGTCAAGGTTACCGTGGAGAGATTGCTTACATTGTCAAGGTTACCGTGGAGAGATTGCTTACATTGTCAAGGTTACCATGGAGAGATTGCTTACTTTGTCAAGGTTACCGTGGGGAGATTGCTTACATTGTCAAGGTTACCGTGGAGAGATTGCTTACATTGTCAAAGTTACCGTGGAGAGATTGCTTACATTGTCAAGGTTACCGTGGGGAGATTGCTTACATTGTCAAGGTTACCATGAGAGATTGCTTACATTGTCAAGGTTACGTGGAGAGATTGCTTACATTGTCAAGGTTACCGTGGGGAGATTGCTTACATTGTCAAGGTTACCGTGGAGAGATTGCTTACATTGTCAAGGTTACCGTGGAGAGATTGCTTACATTGTCAAGGTTACCGTGGAGAGATTGCTTACATTGTCAAGGTTACCGTGGAGAGACTGCTTACATTGTCAAGGTTACCGTGGAGAGACTGCTTACATTGTCAAGTTTACCGTGGAGAGATTGCTTACATTGTCAAGGTTACCGTGGAGAGATTGCTTACATTGTCAAGGTTACCGTGGAGAGATTGCTTTCATTGTCAAGGTTACCGTGGAGAGATTGCTTACATTGTCAAGGTTACCGTGGAGAGATTGCTTACATTGTCAAGTTTACCGTGGAGAGATTGCTTACATTGTCGAGGTTACCGTGGAGAGATTGCTTACATTGTCAAGGTTACCGTGGAGAGATTGCTTACATTGTCAAGGTTACCGTGGAGAGATTGCTTACATTGTCAAGGTTACCGTTCAGATTGGTACATTGTCAAGTTTACCGTGGAGAGATTGCTTACATTGTCAAGGTTACCGTGGAGAGATTGCTTACATTGTCAAGGTTACCGTTCAGATTGGTACATTGTCAAGTTTACCGTGGAGAGATTGCTTACATTGTCAAGTTTACCGTGGAGAGATTGCTTACATTGTCAAGGTTACCGTGGAGAGATTGCTTACATTGTCAAGGTTACCGTGGAGAGATTGCTTACATTGTCAAGGTTACCGTGGAGAGATTGCTTACATTGTCAAGGTTACCGTGGAGAGATTGCTTACATTGTCAAGGTTACCGTGGAGAGACTGCTTACATTGTCAAGGTTACCGTGGAGAGACTGCTTACATTGTCAAGTTTACCGTGGAGAGATTGCTTACATTGTCAAGGTTACCGTGGAGAGATTGCTTACATTGTCAAGGTTACCGTGGAGAGATTGCTACGTGTGTCCCATTTTCCAGTGGAAATGGCTACATCATGACGTGTGGTGTGGTTTTTTTTGTTTTTGTTTTTTTTTTCAATGTTATTCGTCGAGACTGCCGTATTGGCTGCCCTGGGGCCACGCACGTGGCGTGTTTGTTTGAAGCGTTGTTGAAATCGATGTGGCAGTTTTTGGCATGAGGCTTACTGACAGGGACGGGCCAACAGACAACAGCCGCGGGCGAAAATAGCACTCCTGGTGCCAGAATGGATGGCAGTGGTTACAGCCCGCTGTCACTCACTGCCTGCATACGAGAGGGGGAGAGCGGAGGGGGGGGGGGGGGCAGGGAGGAGATGCAGCTTGTGTGTGTGTGTGTGTGTGTGTGTGTGTGTGTGTGTGTGTGTGTGTGTGTGTGTGTGTGCGTGCGTGCGCGGGCGCGCGCGCGCGCGTGTGTGCATGTGCACGTGTGTGTGTATGCGCGCGCGTGTGTTTGTGAGTCACAAAGGAATTTTATGCAATGCATATATAGCACATGAACTGGTAAAAATCTGGATCTACCGCCCACAGTCATTCTCCTTATGACCCATACACATGACTTGAATGAGAAGAGAGAGAGAGAGAGAGAGAGAGAGAGAGAGAGAGAGAGAGAGAGAGAGAGAGACAGAGAGAGAGGGAGATAGGGAGGGAGAGAGGGGGATAGGGAGAGAGAGAGACGGAGAGAGGGAGGGAAGGGGAGAGAGGGGGGAGGGAGGGAGAGAGAGAGACAGAGAGAGAGAGAGAGGGAGGGGGAGAGAGAAAGAGAGAGAGGGAGAAAGAGAGAGAGACGGAGAGAGAGGGAGGGAGAGAACGACGGAGAGAAGAGAGAGAGAGAGAGAGAGAGAGAGAGAGAGAGAGAGACAGAGAGAGACAGAGAGAGAGACAGAGAGAGAGACAGAGAGAGAGAACAATGGAATGGGTTAAATGGGAAGTGGCGAGACGGAACCAGCCCATTATCACACAGTGTGCACATCGGAACGTCTTGTGTGTGTATGTGTGTGTGTGTGTGTGTGTGTGTGTGTGTGTGTGTGTGTGTGTGTGTGTGTGTGTGTGTATGCGTGCGTGCGTGTGTGTATGTGTGTGTGAGTGAGCGCGCGCGCATGCGTGCGTGCGTGCGTGCGTGCGTGCGTGTGTGTGTGTGTGTGTGTGTGTGTGTGTGTGTGTGTGTGTGTGTGTGCGCGCGTGCGCGCGCATGTGTATATGTGTGTGTTACGAACGAATGTGGAATGAATGTGCAGAGTGTGGTTTGGATGACACTGTGTTTTCCGTGAGGTTCCCCAAAACAGACAAGAGGAACTGTTTGAACTCTTACAGGGACACACACACACACACACACACACACACACACACACACACACACACACACATACACACACACACACACACACACACACACACGTATCTATATACACGTACACGCGCACACACGCAAGCGCATGCACGCACGCGCGCACACACACACCACACACACACACACACACACACACACACACACACACACACACACACACACACACTCACTCTCTCTCTCTCTCTCTCTCTCTCTCTCTCTCTCTCCCTCTCTCTCTCTCTCTCTCTCTCTCTCTCTCTCTCTCTCTCTCTCTCTCTTTCTGACACTGTGCAATATTTCATAAATGATGTAGCCTTTATTGTTTAATTGTTTCTTGTGGGTGAAATTGGTAAACATGACACAGTATGAAAGGGGCACCACACCAAACATCAGTACATGACAACAACAACAACAACAACAACAACAACAACCCAGACGCTTTGTATGAAACGGCAGCTATTAAAATCGGCAAGCGAATACCCATTAGTAACTAAGCGTACAGATTTTGAATGGTGAGTTAAGTGTCAGTTTTTTTTTTCTTTTTTTCCTGTTTTCTCCCCCCCCCCCCCCCCCCCCCCCTCCACTTTTTCAGAAAGTGAGGGGGAAAGTAGGTTGGAAGCCTTTCTTAAAAAAGAAAAAAACCAAAAAAAAAAAAAAACCCTGTACAGGGTGTGGGAGTGTTTCATTGTCTGTCTGTTGTGTCGATCGTGTGGGTGGAGGTTGTCAGGTGAGCGTGTACTTTGGGTTTCCACTGTAACTGTCGGCTGGGAAAAGGTGGAGCAGATGATGATCGCTTCTGTTTTTCCGTGGCTAAACCTATCATGGTCAGTCTCCGTTCTATGGCTCCGTAGAGGAATGAGTCGGTTATGTCTCTTCTTTTGCTTGGTAGAAATTATATCGGTCAGATCGGAGAGTGAAATAGTTCCATGAGAATTTTTTTTTTTGAAATGTATCTTTCATGGGTGTGTTTTGCAATTGGTTTTGAATTGATGGGACTTTCTGAGAACAATAACAACAACAACAAAATAATGGCCGTTTTGTAATTATTACAAATTGCTGCATGTTACAAATTGCTGAATGTTTCAAATGACTGAATGTTACAAGTTGCTAAATGTTACAACTTGCTGAATGTTGCAAATCGCTGAATGCTACAAGTTGCTGAATGTTACAGATTGCTGAATGTTTCAAATTACTGAATGCTACAAGTTGCTGAATGTTACAAATTGCTGAACTTGTTGACGGCCTTAGACGATCTCTTTGCACAGATAGGGGGGGGGGGTGTGGATTGGATGGAGGAGGGGTTAAGGGGACTGCAAAGGGAGGGGAAGAGAGTTTTACAGTGGGGGGGGGGGGGGAGATTTTTAGTTGTCATACTGTCAGGTGCAGAGGTCTGTACAAACTGGGGCGGGGTGGCATATAGCCCGTCACATCCAGATAACTGGGACAGAGAAGAACAAGGAAGACAACCCAGTCTCAAACTCACCTCACTTCCTTCTCCGATCCACGTTTGCCTGCGACAATCCTGTCACGATTCAGGACTTCAGACTTCAGATTTTTTTTTATTCAGTAAGGCCATTGGCCCATTTGAAGGGGAATGAGCACAATCATTCACATTATATATAAGAAACAAATCACTAGTCAGGGGAAAAAAAAGAAACAACCATACCAATAAGAACATCAACTAAGACGTCATTATTTCTCTGATCTTAGACGCCTTACACAAACACATACCGAAATTCCTAAGAAGCTAAGCAGTAACTGTAAACGAAACATACATGGGCGCCTATAATATTTCTGTGGGATACATTTTTTGGCGAAGATCTTCTAAAGCTGGGCAAAGGAACATGAAATGTATTTCATTTTCCTCACCTTGTATACACAATGGACAAGCCAAATCATTTTGTGGATGTTGCTTGTATCATTATTTCAAAAACACCGACTGTAAATTTAGCACTGAACCTTGTCAAAGACTGTTTTGGTTATGAAAGTCACGACTCAGGAGCAAGCTAAGAGAGAGAGAGAGAGAGAACGCGCCGATGGGTCAGTCACGCTCGGGGTGCGCTCGGCAACGGAGGCGTGGCCCCGCCACTCTTGTCTGTCTTGTTGATGTTGTTCTTCACTGTGCTGCCTGTCCATCATAGTATTCTGCTTAGTGGCTGTGATTCCTGGTCCTCAGTCCCTGGCCATTTCCCCAAGCTTGACTGTCCAGTCTGACTTTTGTTTTCAAGCCGTTGATCAGCTGAGAGAAGTTTGACGCAAGCAAGCGTCGTTTGCCTGCCGAGCCGTCTTCTTCTTCTTCTTCTTCGTCTTCTTCTTCTTCTTCTTCTTCTTCTTCTGCGGTCAAGTTTTTTGGTTGTGTCGGATCTTCAATCCTGTCGCCATGATGAACCCTCAGTCTTCTCTTAGGTCTTGACGGCTGCCCCAAAGCTGCATCTGCAGTTCTACACCCTCTGGCCAGGTTTGACGCCGTAGAACATCATGGGCTGGACAGTGTTGGAGGATGTGTTCTGGGGGGGTCTGAGATCCAGTGCCACACGGACATTCGTCTGTTTGGGCAATATGAATGCGGCTGAGGTGGCTCAGCAGTCGGCAGTGGCCAGTTCTCACTCTGAAGAGGATTGTTTGCTGGTATCTGTGGAGCCGATGGATTGGATCAGCACCACTGTCTGCACCCAGCTTTCTCTTCCGCTGGTTTTGGTGTTGGTTGTGGATGATAGTTGTGGCCTCTCTGTAGGTCACTGGGTGGCTGAACTGCTCCATATTGCTGCCTGCCTTAGACTGAGCGTCAGCCTTCTCACTCCCAGGGATCCCACAGTGGGAGCCGTTTTCCACACGCTTGATCATCGGTCTGCTGATATCACAGGCTGGTATCGTCTCATCGGCCGCTCTTTGTGTTCACAGTGGCTGCTTCAGTACTCCCTTTGGCTGTTTGCCTAGTCCCATAGGCTGTCCACAGTCCCATACCCTGCTGTTTGCCTAGTCCCATAGGCTGTCCACAGTCCCATAAATTGCTGTTTGCCTAGTCCCATAGGCTGTCCACAGTCCCATAAATTGCTGTTTGCCTAGTCCCATAGGCTGTCCACAATCCCATAAATTGCTGTTTGCCTAGTCCCATAGGCTGTCCACAGTTCCATAAATTGCTGTTTGCCTAGTCCCATAGGCTGTCCACGGTCCCATACACTGCTGTTTGCCTAGTCCCATAGGCTGTCCACGGTCCCATAAATTGCTGTTTGCCTAGTCCCATAGGCTGTCCACGGTCCCATACACTGCTGTTTGCCTAGTCCCATAGGCTGTGTGTGTGTGTGTGTGTGTGTGTGTGTGTGTGTGAAATGACTGGTGAGTTGACTTCCACGCGGTGACCGCCCTGACATTGCCCTTTGCGGTCGGCTGGGCTGTAAGCAACATGACCTTACCTTACCATCCGAAAGTCCGCGTGGCTCCGGGCCCCCCTAGAGAGTGCGGGGTAACAGAAAGGAGAAAAACTCCGCAGTCAAAATGAGAGGTGGGGGGTGGTTAATTCGTGACAGGGCACCGTCTCCATCAGCTCCCCCCCCCCCCTCCCCCCCGCACCTGGCACAGCTCAGTGGTTGCCATGACAACCCCACACCTGCCCCATCCTCTCTCTCCACTGCTTGCCCCGCCTCTCGCTAATTTTGATAGTTGTTTGTAATTAGTGGAGGGAGCAGAAAGGAATAGGGTGGGGTGGTAGAGAGGTGGGCGGGGTGGGGGTGGACGGAAGTGGATGGTTTTAATCCGGGTAACGAGG
>JAFLJL010002665.1:20000-23711 GCA_018398815.1 Conus ventricosus
GTGTGTGTGTGTGTGTGTGTTCGTTCGTTCGTTCTTCAATTTAACGTCTATTCACATAAAGTGATTTTAGACAGAGTTAGGGAAATACCGTGTGTATGCATGCGTGCGTGCGTGTGCGTGTGTGTGTGTGGTGTGTGTGTGCGTGTGTGTGCGTGTGTGTGTGTTGATGGACCGATAAGAGATATGTTACGAACAATTAGCTATATATAGTGATTCATACTAAAATTCTTTACAATTAACATTAGCCCAAAGCAAGTATTAAAACATAAAGGAGTACAGGATATCTGGTATAACCAAAATGTTAATCGCTCATATCTCTGTAGGAACACTTGTTACAAAAAAGAGCCCATTGGACTAATCATCAAGGAATTAACAAAAGAAACAAGACCTGGTAAGTTCTGAAAAATACACGTGCCATCAAGTTGCAGGAAGTCAGGATTTTCATTTTTGAAATATGCGCAGTGGAAAAGAAGATGCTGGGTTGTGAAACTTTCGACTGCTCCGCAGATGCAATTTAAATTTTGCGAAATTTTGTACGGAAAGCGTACACCCATGGTGGTGAGAACACCACAGTATTATGGACTGTGGTGTGTCTCTATTTGACGCCGGGAGCGCAGACACAACCAGCCGTGTCTCCCTGATGAGTCCCGATCCAGCGGGCGAAAGGCCTCGGAGCAGGCAATACAAATATATCTGCCTTCAAAAGGGATTGCGATGGTTCCCTTATGCAGCTAGAGAAGAGTTTTCATATCTGTAACATTTTTTTTTTAATTTCATTTTTTTTTTAATTTCATTTTCCCAGTTTCTCCATCTTCAAACTCCCCCTCTCCCCTCCCCTCAAGTCCAAATCTTTGTCAGACAGTTCAGTTGTTGGCCTGCGCTTGTTTTTCCACCACTATTAGATTGTTCGTCTATGTATTTGTCTGACTTTATTCAAGTTTAAAAAGCTGTGCCAGTCTTGAATAAAAGTTTCTCTGTGTTAGGTTTCCTTATGGGAGCAAAACATACCCCACTTGTTTACTGTTTATCGTTTACTGTTCCCTACCTCATTTCATTAACGATTTTGCTTTGATTAAATTGAGGTTATTTGTATTTGTTTCTGTCCGTCTGTGTGTTTGTCTTTTGATCTCCCTTGCCTCTTTGGGTGGATCCTCAGGCGTAGGCTCAAAGACTGTCCCCTACATTTTATATTATTTACATAATGTCTTTAGTTTTACAGCAACTTTTTTTCCTCCCCACACTTTCGTTTGGTTGCATTTACTACTCTTCGCTGGCTGCTCTGAGGGTGCTATTGGATTGTTTTTTGCACCCATGGTGGTGAGAACACCAAAGTATTATGGACTGTGGTGTGTCTCTATTTGACGCCGGGAGCGCAGACACAACCAGCCGTGTCTCCCTGATGAGTCCCGATCCAGCGGGCGAAAGGCCTCGGAGCAGGCAATACAAATATATCTGCCTTCAAAAGGGATTGCGATGGTTCCCTTATGCAGCTAGAGAAGAGTTTTCATATCTGTAACATTTTTTTTTTAATTTCATTTTTTTTTTTTAAATTTCATTTTCCCAGTTTCTCCATCTTCAAACTCCCCTCTCCCCTCCCCTCCCCTCAAGTCCAAATCTTTGTCAGACAGTTCAGTTGTTGGCCTGCGCTTGTTTTTTCCACCACTATTAGATTGTTCGTCTATGTATTTGTCTGACTTTATTCAAGTTTAAAAAGCTGTGCCAGTCTTGAATAAAAGTTTCTCTGTGTTAGGTTTCCTTATGGGAGCAAAACATACCCCACTTGTTTACTGTTTATCGTTTACTGTTCCCTACCTCATTTCATTAACGATTTTGCTTTGATTAAATTGAGGTTATTTGTATTTGTTTCTTTTTTTTTTTTAATTTTTTTTTTTTTTTAAATTTCTTTTTCCCAGTTTCTCCATCTTCAAACTCCCCTCTCCCCTCCCCTCAAGTCCAAATCTTTGTCAGACAGTTCAGTTGTTGGCCTGCGCTTGTTTTCACCCCACTATTAGATTGTTTGTCTATGTATTTGTCTGACTTTATTCAAGTTTAAAAGGCTGTGCCAGTCTTGAATAAAAGTTTATGTGTTAGGTTTCCTTATGGGAGCAAAACATACCCCACTTGTTTACTGTTTATCGTATACTGTTCCCTACCTCATTTCATTAATGAATCAACAAGAAAGTTAAGCGCCATTAGGATTGCCACCAGTTCAGCCGTGAAGATAGAATACCCCTTCCCGAGATGAAAAATTTTTTCAACTTTAAGGGTTGGAATAACAAAACCACTTCCAGCTTTTTCATTTAACAGTGATCCATCAGTGAAAACTTTCAGGTGATGTGAATAATTACTATCGATATGAGATTTGGCAAGAGATGACAATATATTATTGTTAACATTCTTTTGTAAATCAGTATATTTATAATCAAAACATGCAGTGTGCAATTCCCAATTTGGAATCGGGGATATAGGAAAACGATCAGCAATATTCTTGGGATCAATCTCAGCGTCTTTCAACAATTTTGAGGAATATGGCATTATAGTTGTATTAGATTTAATAGATCTAGCTCGCTTCGGGAAATGGAAATCTGATCGTAAAGCTAATTCATCTTTGCCTGAGGTCTGAACAGCTGAGCTACGTAGGATGAATTTAGCACAGGCCAAGTTTCTATAGTCGTCAAGGGGCAGAACCCCGACTTCGTAATACGTTCCTAATGCACTGGCATGAAATGGAACACCTAGTGCGAGTCTAAAAGACTTGCAGTCTATGCTTTGCAACTTTTTACGTAAGTATTTGGTGCACTGAAGAAAACTTCTTGTGCGTATGATAATTTTGATCTTACGAGAGATGTCGAAAGGTGTACTAAAGTTTGTGTATCTGCGCCCCAATTTTGTTTACTGATTACTTAAAGAAGATTAAGAGATTTGCTGGCTTCGTTGATAACATATTCAATATGATTGTTCCAAGTTAATTTAGGGGTAATATTTACTCCTAAAAATTTTATCTCGGTGACATAATTCAATACATTGTTATCTACCTTAAAAGTAGGAATATTGCAAATACTTCCACCAGCATCAAATAACATCATGTGGGTTTTTTCTGCCGATAAACTAAGGCCGTTTCAAACATGAATATTGCTATATTATCTAGGTCACGCTGATATGTTTTTTTTTTTAATGAAATTGAAAGATCTGACTGAAGTTTTCTTCTTTAAAGTTACGTTCATCCACATGCAAATATTGTCAGCATATTGCACCAAGGAGCAGTTTTTAGATAGATGCTTTGGGAGATCGCATCAGGTGGGGGAGGGGGGGGGGGGGGGGGGGGGGGGGGGCATCTCTGAACATCTGTGTGTGTGTGTATGTGTGTGTGTGTGTGTGTGTGTGTGTATGTGTGTGTGTGTGTTTGTGTGTGTGTGTGTGTGTGTGTGTATGTATGTGTGTGTGTGTGTGTGTGTGTGTGGTGTGTGTGTGTGTATGTGTGTGTGTGTGTGTGCGAGCGCGCGCGTGCGAGCTGAGTGCACTAGGGGTTTGAGTCACACTTGAATCACCCTCAGTTTTGGCAAGGATCTGCGGAGTTTTCCCCCTTAGACTGTGAAGTGAAAAGAGACTTCTTTTGTGTGACTGACGGGGGGGAAAAAGAGAATAGAAATTGTAAGTGTATACTTACGCCAGAACCTGGCCTCTTAAGATTTGTACTTCGCGCGAGAGTTC
>JAFLJL010002666.1:0-24645 GCA_018398815.1 Conus ventricosus
AGTTATTTAATCGTTTTTTCTTTTGTGTTCCCTGGAACCAGGCTACAAGAAAGGGACCTGCATTTAAGGCTTTCTAAATTGTTTTCCTTATCCAAAGTATACATTAGGGCTTCGTATTCAAACTTTAAATTCCAAGCAATTTCAGGAAGCAACGCCCAAGCATTCTCTCTTTTATGAAGTTTGTATTCATGTTTGCCAAAATCGTTTGCCCTTAAATGTCTTATCTCTTCTAGGGTAGGATACTGCTGTCGTTTTTTGTCTTCAATTTCGGTTCGTTTGTAAGTCCCATCATCTGTGTATTCAAATCCATAAACATTTCCTGGCACTCCTATTAGATCAAACTCGGTTGTGTCTGCTAGGTCTTTTAACTCTACTGCAACGCATTTGGAGCTTAGCTGCACTTTTGATTCTGGCCCCCGAGACATTCTTTTAATATTAAAATTATAATAAACAAATTGTTATAAGCAATCAATAATAAACAATCTACAATAAACAAACGTATTGAACTGGAGGGTCAGTCCGCAAGCATAGCTTAGCGTGCTTAGATTTTTCTAACTGCTCTTTTTTTTTTTAGCTCATCTTTGTCCCTTATTATATAATTTTCACTTAAACATTCTTCAAAACTTATCTTTGTCCTTAGTGTAAAATAATACAAGTGATTTTAACTGCGATCGAAAGTCTTTTAAAACAACATTGTATTTTTGAGTTAAGAGCCACACAGAAACTAAGGCGTGGCGACCACTATAGGCCAGCTTTGACAGAGCTTTCTTTTTTTTTAACAATGTCTCGTTCAGCTGAACAGTCATCAATAATAAACAGTGTTTCAGTTCGCTCAAATAGTCTGTAGTAATGTTCTAAACAGTCGCTCAGTTTGTCGCTAGGATCAACTAGAAATATATTCTCGTCTGTCCAAATAAACTTCCTTTCTTTGTAGACTTGTTGTGCTTAACGGTTGTGCAAAATATAACAATGTGCTCGTAATGAACCTGTATATTGTTTGTAACAAATCAAGTACGAATACAGTTTTCCCACACCCAGTAATCCCGCAGATAAGAGAACAGTGCGGATCTTTAGGCAGAAACTTCAAGCTATCCATCTGTTTTATTAGAATATTTCTTCTACATTTTAATAAGCCGTGTCTTTTAGTCTGTTTTCTTCAATGTTTAACTGAGGCATCACAAACCATTAAAAATGTGCATTTTTATTGGGGTGTTTCCGTCTGCTTTCTTGTGAATATTTATTTTTATACCATCTTGCCCTATCCTTTCTCCACTTCCAAACAATCTGTTGTCAAATGTGGATCTAAAATCCAGCCACAGCCCATATTTAGTTATTAAGTAGTCTTCGAGCCTTACATCATAAAGGCGAAGTTTGTTACATACACGATCAACTGCAGGATCTCTTTGCCTACCTCCAGCGAACAACTTTCTTATTTCATCAAAGTGTTGGTGAGGTAAACGTCCGCGCCCCGAATTACAGCCGATCGGACTTGCCATTTATTACACAGTTCAACCTTCTCAATTTTGGATTATAAAACGCTTCTGATTCTCTCTGAAAAGGAGTTGTTTCTTCAGTAAATAAGAAAAATCCCTTTTAAAGACTTCAGAGACTGATTTAGATGTATGTTCCAAAGGGTGTCTCGCTTGTTTCTATTTCTGTATGGCGTGTGTAACGTTTTCATATAAATAACCATTTTAACTTTTATACTGGGTTTAGGATTGTTCTGGCCAGTCCAGGCTTAGTAACAACATCAAACTCAAGAGAGATGTCACTAACCGCATATTTAGCTTTAGGGTCTTCAGACAGAACGACAGAGCCGCTAGAATTAAATGTCAGATGAATTAAATGTCAGGGCTCTGTGGGCTGGCTCCCCACTTTGCCTTAACATGTGGCTACTAAAAATAAAAGGAAAAGATGCTCCCAGGATTCACCGAAAGGGGAGAGAATGATGAATCCATCGGTGCTCAACCAATCACGACTGCAAATCCCAAAACGGCTATGAACATGGACCAAATGGAATATTCCATGTGTCTGTGGAAAGCGTTTCGCTACCACCCGTGGCATGAAGATCCACAGAACAAAGATGGGATGTGTGAAGACTCATCTGAATGAGCAGCAGCGCACTGCATCAGCAGATAAGACGTCGGAAGACCAAGGCCAGGATTTAAAACCACAGTGCCAAGGACATCCACGCTGTTCGTTCGGATGAGGAATTTGCACAGGCCCTCGATGCCAGGCGCCTGAAACTCAACCTGCCACGAGCAAACGAAACTGAAGATTGGGAGAAACTGGGATGCAAAAATCGTCCAAAGACTCGATGCACTGATAGGGAAAAGCACCCTGGAACACAAACTAGCCACATATGGGGACATTGTGTATGCCACATGTAGAGACGCCTATGGAGTAAAACTACCCAAAGAGAAAACACCTCCAAAGAAATCCAGACGCCAAGAAAAGATGGACAAGATCAGAGTCCAAAAGAACAACCTCAAGAAGCAAATGAAGACCGCACTGCCAGCTGAAAAACAAGGCTTGGAAAAACTGTGGAAGACCTGAAAGAAAAACACAGCGCCCTCAGCAAAGCGGAATCTGCGAGGAAGAGGAAGAGCAAAAAGAAGAAGACACAAGAGCGCTTCTTCAGAGACCACTTCCAGTTTGCCAGAACACTGTTTGAGCAGCCAAAATCTGGGACCCTAAGTGTGGACAAAGAGTTCTTGAGCAGCATCTGAGGAAAACATACTCTGACTCACAGAGCAAAGCACCATCGACATTCAAGATCTGGTGTGGCCAACCAACCCTGAGGAACAGTTCAATGGCAAGCCTCCAACGTTGCGGAAATCAAGAAGGTGGTCGACAAAGCCAGAGCCAATCATCACCAGGGCCAAACGGAATACCTTACCAGCTTTACAAGAAATGTCCCAAGGTGCTGGAGTGGCTCCACAGGCTGCTGCGATCGGCTTGGAGAAACCAGAAGATCAGCGGCCAGTGGATGACGGCAGATGGTGTGTACATCCCCAAGAGCAAAACTCAAGTGACATCAGCCAGTTCAGGCCAATATCACTACTGAACGTCGAAGGGAAAATCTTCTTCTCTGTCATGGCAGCAAGGCTGACAAGTACCTGATGGAAAACAAGTACTTGATGTGTCAGTCCAGAAAGGTGGCATCCCAGGCGTGGCTGGCTGTGTAGAACACGCCACAATGATCTGGGACGCAATCTAAAAAGCAAAAACAGAAAAGAGAGACCTGGACGTAGTGTGGCTTGATCTGGCAAACGCATATGGGATCTGTGCCCCATGGGATGATACAGTTGGCTCTTGACATGTACCATGTGCCAAAGAACATCCGTGACATGCTCAAGAAGTACTTCAATGGCTTCTCAATGCGGTTCTCTACCAAGGAGTACACAGCTGATTGGATTCAATTTGGGAGTGGGCATTGCAATGGGTGTGAAATTTTCCCCCGATACTGTTCGTGCTGGCAATGGAACTCATCTTGAAAGCAGCAAACAAAAACCCGCGAGACAAACAGACCTTGGCGATGGATACAAGATGCCCCCTTCTCAAGGCCTTCATGGATGACACTACAGTGATTTCATCCAGGGGAAGACGAGACACGTCATGTGCTGGAGAGGCTGGACGGACATAGTTGCCTCATCCAGAATGAATTTTTCAAGCCAAAGAAATCACGGGAGTCTCTCACTGAGGAAAGGAAAAGTGGCCGAATCTGTGGTCTTCAGTGTTGCCAACCAGGCCATTCCAACAGTCACAGAAGAACCAGTCAAGAGCCTTGGAAGATGGTATGATGATACGCTGAAGACACACAAGAGCAAAAGAAACCAAGCAGATGGCGGAAGAAGGCTTGGAGACCATTGCCCAGTGTGGGCTCCTGGCAAATACAAGGTCTGGTGTCTGCAGTTCATGCTGTCCCAAAAGCTCTATGGCTCTGATGATATACAACTCTGCACCAGCACAGTGGAGGCAATGGAAGCCAAAATCAAAAAGTTCACAAGGAATGGCTTGGTGTTCCCACCCTGTCTGATGACATCGCGCTGTACTGTCGCCAAGCAAAGCTCAAACTACCACTGAAATCCATCCTGGAGGAATACTGTCACGAGTTTGTCACGAGGCCTACGACGTTCGACCCACCTAGGGTGGGGAATTACTTATTTGTTTATTGTCGTTGCTGTTGTGTGTATCCGTCCCTTAGGGTGGCTTGTGGAGAGTTGCACCTTAGTGTGGTTCAGTCAACTTCGGTCTGCTTTCTCTCTCTCTCTCTCTAATTCCACGCCCGTGCTATTCATCCTGCAAGTTCACGGGTGGCCGGTACCTTTCTCTCGAACTTTCTGTCTATCGGCCTCTCGCTGTCTTTTTACCTGCGCACGTGCTCGTTCCTTTTAGTTTGAAGTATACTCACTCTGTGGACGCAGCATGGCTTTTTTTGGGCCCCCCATTGCTGGGGGAGGTTAGCTCTTCACTCGAGCGGAAGATGTCTCTGGGGGCGCCTGCTCCAGCCCTGGTTCTTTACCTTATCGTCGAGAGTACAGTCAGTACTTTCAATTCCTGCAGTCGGCCTGTAGGAGAGGGACATCATTTTCTTCTGTTTCCGCATCTTCGCCTCTGTCCTCTCGACTGGACAGGGGGTTTAGAGAGAGTCCTTTGACCCGCCTCTTCGGGGTCCCCCCACGGGTAGCGGGTTTAAGCTCAGTTTCGTGGTCTGTTTGTTTTGATTTGTTGTTGTTAGCCGGCTTGTCTTCTCTTTTGCGCAATTTTCTTTTTTTTTCGAAATTGTAAAGAGAATATTGTGTGAGACTTTTCTCTGGTTAATTCAATTTTTAACCTGGCCATTCTAAATTATTTCCAAAATTCTTTTCCTGTTTAGTATCTGGTGTTTGCGGTAGTCGGTGGGGAAGGGAGAGAACTGGTGATTCAGGGTTGGAACTTGCTTGGTCTCGCTCGTCCGCCCTGTCACATTCGCCGGACTTTTTCCTTCGGCCACCGTCTTTTTGGGTGTGTGCAAGGAGAGCGAGTTTTATGTTCACGAGCGTGCGTGCGCATGATTTTGTCGTTCGGATGCGTGGTTGGAGATTTGTGTTATTTTGAAATGTGTTTATAAAATGTGGACAGTTTGTCCCATTGAATTATTATTTGCAAATGTGGTGGCAGTTATTAAGCGTGGTCGTTTGTGTTGATTTATTTCCTAAGGAAGGAAAACTTTAAAAGCGTGAGTGAGAGAAGGGTGGAGATAATTCAAAATTTGTTTTAAAACCTGTTGATTTAATGCAGTCTTTTACCTGCATCGTGTGAGAAGGGCTTGATTCAATGGATTTACTGTGTGCGTTGAATACACTTCCCTCGCCCATCATGCGAGTGGCTAAGACTTGACAGCAATGGTCAGACGGTACTGACGGCAGGGTTCCAGTACCCTTCTTCCTTCCTCCTTCCTTCTTCTTTTCCTCCTCTCCGACTCTCCTCCAGCTACGTCCTCCCCCCTCCCCGGGGGGTTTACCTGGAGCACGAACGGATGGTGCCACGTGCTGGTCGAGGCCACGTTCTGGCTGAGACCACGGACGGGATGGTGCCACGCGCTGGTCGAGGCCACGCCTTGGTCAGGACCGTGGACTGCTAGAGGAGCCCGCCGTCTTGACTGGCCCGGGCCCGGACCCCCGTCCAGGACCTCCAGTAACAGCTACGTCCCCCCCCCCCCCCCCCCCGGGCACGCTCTTCACGCCCGCTTGGGAGTCGAGGGTTTTCGGCTTTGGGCGACTCCCTGCGAGAACCAACCCGGCTCGGAGCCCTAGTGCGACGGGTGCTCCCCGCGGATTGACAGGGGCAAAGGATGTGGACGCACTCCCTGGTGTGAGAAAGGGTCAATACTGGAAATATTTCTTTTAATTGTGTACATGTCATATGTGCTGGATGCTGTAATTGTGATTGTGTACGTCGTATGGTGAAATATTATTTATAATCGTTTCATATTGTGGGTGTGGAGTGCTTGATTGCGATTGTGCATGTTGTGTGCGTTGGAGTGCTTGATTGTGATTGTGCATGTTGTGTGCGTTGGGGTGCTTGATCGTGATTGTGCATGTGGGGTGCGTTGGAGTGCTTTATTGTGATCGTGCATGGTGCGTGTGTTGGAATGTTTATTTTGCTGGTGTGAATAAATGGGGTGTTGTATCGTAATCTTTATTGGTGTGGTCTCTTGCGGAGCGTGTGAGGTCGGTTCACTCCCTTCACTCCACTAGACCGATCCTGTCAGGGGGAGACCTCCAGGGGTCGGTCGTGAAAATTGTGGGGGCTCGTCCGGGATGTGAAGGGTCTGGCTGTCTCTCTCTCGTTTGCAGAGTACTGTTTTAGTGTTGTCTGTTTTGTATATGTTTTGTCAGTTCGTCGTGTTTGTTCGTGGGTGGTTGGCTGGGTGACTCTAGAGTGAAGGGAGTCTTTTTGGTGGCCTGAGGGAACTCCCGGGGTGACTCGGGGGGCGGGGTGAGCCAGGAGGAGTCGACCGCTTCCGGACCCCCTTCCGCCGGGTACCTCACCGGGAGGTACGGCCGTAAGTCTTGCCCTTCTGTTGCCGCTCAGTCTTCCATTCCTGTTTTGTATTTAGCCAATTCTTGTTTTTTTTCTCTACCCGGGGTTTTTGAGTACAGGGGGTTGCATCGGACGCTAGTGTTTTTTTTTTTTCCCCTCTCCGGATCCCGTCTGCAGGTTTTTGTTTTGTTTTTTTTTTCCGGCCAGCCCACCGCACTGTTGCTCGTGCTGTAGAGCGCGGTGTTGCCCGGTGGGGGCAGCCGGACATAGTTTTTGTTTTTGTTTTTTTTTTCGGTGAGCCCCACCGCACTGTTGCTCGTGCTGTAGAGCGCGGTGTTGCCAGGTGGGAGCAGCCGGAACTTGTCCGCCACAAAGCACACACACACATAAAACACATATACACATGCCCCTAAAATATTTTTTTTTTTTTTCTTTGTGGGAAATTTTTTTTCCCTGTATTTGGAAAACTGTAGGATATTGTTGTCATGGCGACGTCCGGCGCTGGTGGGTGTGGCGACGCGTGCGTCGAAAGAAGAAGGGTATTCAAAATGTTACTGTAGTCCTACTATTAGTACCAGTACTTCGACTACGGTAACTTCTACCTATTCCAGTGCTGTAGAGGTGAGCCAGTGAGTACTTTTACTACCTCTTCGTGGGGGGTCTCCCTGTCGAGACCCCGACTGGCACTTCCCCTCGGAAGCGTCAGAGTATAGCGAAGCAACTGTGGGTTCTGTTGAGTCGCGGAGACCGAAACCTTTCTCCTCTCCAGGCTTCCCTCGTAAGGGGCCTGCCCTTTCCTTATGGGAAAGTCGAGACCCCAAAGGGCGGGTCAGACGGATCATCCCCCCGTGTGGGAGTGGTGAACCCGCCCCGGACATCACTTCCGTCCTGATGTTTCTAGAGCGACAGCGACGGGGATGAGGCCCAAGTAGGGAAGAGGTTGCTAGGCAGGAAGCTTTCGTAGGGAAGAGGCAGTCAGGCAGGAAGCTCTCCGTAGGGAAGAGCGTAGAGAGGAGGCCGCTAGACAGGAGGCTCTGCGCAGAGAGGAGACTGACAGACAGGAGATTATGCATAGGGAGGAGGCTATGCTGCGCAGAGAAGAGGCTGCCCGACAGGAGGCCCTTCGTAAGGAAGAAGCTGCTCAGCGTAGGGAGGAGGCTGCTAGACAGGAGGCTCGGCGTAGGGAGGAGGCTGCCTCCGTAGGGAAGAACTAGACAGGATGGAGGCTCTACGCAGGGAAGAGATGGAACACTTCTTTCGCGGCCTCCCGCTTCTGTAACCAGGGGGTTAATCACCAGGCAGGTGATAGAGTTAGAGGCCCAAAGTTAAAGCTTCCAGAGTTCAGACTAGTGAGGACATTGACATGTTCTTAGAGCATTTTGACAAGGTTTTGCCTTGCCCCTCACTGACTGACCAAAGGGAAAAAGCCAGAACGTCTGATTTGGGATGAGAGTTGCCACAGGCTTTTGACGCCTTGAAAAACGGCTCTCACTACTCGCCCAGTCCTGGCTCTCCCCGATCCTAGTCCCCCTTTTGTCCTGCGGACTGATGCTTCTGCGGTGGGGATTGGGGCTGTGTTGCTTCAAGATCAGGGGAAGGGACTCCAACCGCTTGCTTATGCGAGCAAAAACTCACTGACGCCGGGACTAGGTACCACACGATTGAACAAGAGTGTTTAGCAGTCGTGTGGGGCATCAGGAAGTTTTCCCCCTACTTGTACGGCCGTGAGTTTGTGCTGGAGAGCGATCATCATCCTCTCCAGTACCTGGACCGGATCCGGCCGGTCAGTCGTCGACTCATGGGTTGGGCAGTGGAGCTGCAGAGTATGCGTTCACTTTCCGTCATATCAAGGGTTCCTGTATAACGGATGCTGACTATCTTAGCCGAGCTCGTAGTTAGCACATTGGGAAACCCAGTCAGAGGGACACCTCCCCTCAACCAGGGTTATATCCCCTTTTTGGTCTCTGTATCAGGTGTAGTGACAGTTGTCATTTCAGTGAGGTTAACGGTAGTGAATCACCAATGGTTCGGATTGTTACCTTCATTGGTTGGAAGGTTTGCTTAGTTGTTTGATAAATGTAGTATTATGTATTTCCCCGTGTGATTCTATCGTGGAGTGTTTGTATTGGATTCATCGTACTCTGTCGATACAGAGAGTTGGGTTCGGTCCCATTGTTGGGAAGTCGCACATGCGACAAGGTTCAAAGGAGCACTGTATCTCAGAGAAACAGATGCTTTTAGAAGGGGGGTTTGTCACGGTTTGTCACGAGGCCTACGACGTTCGACCCACCTAGGGTGGCGGAATTACTTATTTGTTTATTGTCGTTGCTGTTGTCGTGTATCCGTCCCTTAGGGTGGCTTGTGGTGCAGTTGCACCTTAGTGTGGTTCAGCTCAACTTCGGTCTGCTTTCTCTCTCTCTCTCTCTAATTCCACCGCCCGTGCTATTCATCCTGCAAGTTCACGGGTGGCGGTACCTTTCTCTCGAACTTTCTGTCTATCGGCCTCTCGCCTGTCTTTTTACTGTCGCACGTGCTTCGTTCCTTTTAGTTTGAAGTATACTCACTCTGTGACGCAGCATGGCATGTTGGCCGCCATTGCTGAGGGAGGTTAGCTCTTCACTCGAGCGGAAGATGTCTCTGGGGGCGCCTGCTCAGTCCTGGTTCTTTACCTTATCGTCGAGAGTACAGTCAGTACTTTCAATTCCTGCAGTCGGCCTGTAGGAGAGGGACATCATTTCTTCTGTTTCCGCATCTTCGCCTCTGTCCTCTCGACTGGACAGAGGGTAGAGAGAGTCCTTTGACCCGCCTCTTCGGGGTCACCACGGGTAGCTGGTAAGCATCAGTTTCGTGGTCTGTTTGTTTTGATTTGTTGTTGTTAGCGGCTTAGTCTTCTCTTTTGCGCAATTTTCTTTTGTTTTCGAAATTGTAAGAGAAATATTGTGTGAGACCTTTTCTCTGGTTAATTCAATCTTTAACCTGGCCATTCTAAATTATTTCCAAAATTCTTTCTCCTGTTTTGTATCTGGTGATGCGGTAGTCGGTGGGGAAGGGAGAGAACCTGGTGATTCAGGGTTGGAACTTGCTTGGTCTCGCTCGTCCGCCCCCGTCACATTCGCCGGACTTTTTTCCTTCGGCCACCGTCTGTTTGTGTGTGCAAGGAGAGCGAGTTTTATGTTCACGAGCGTGCGTGCGCATGATTTGTCGTTCGGATGCGTGGTTGGAGATTTGTGTTATTTTGAAATGTGTTTATAAAATGTGACAGTTGTGCCATTGAATTATTATTTGCAAATGTGGTGGCAGTTATTAAGCGATGGTCGCTGTGTTGATTTATTTCCTAAGGAAGGAAACGTTAAGCGTGAGTGAGAGAAGGGTGGAGATAATTCATATTTGTTTTATAACCTGTTGATTTAATGCAGTCTTTTACCTGCATCGTGTGAGAAAGACTTGATTCAATGGATTTACTGGTGCGTTGAATACACTTCCCCTCGCCCATCATGCGAGTGGCTAAGACTTGACAGCAATGGTCAGACGGTACTGACGGCAGGGTTCCCGTACCCTTCTTCCTTCCTCCTTCCTTCTTCTTTTCCTCCTCTCCGACTCTCCCCAGCTACGTCCTCCCCCTCCCGGGGGCTTCACCTGGAGCACGAACTGGATGGTGCCACGTGCTGGTCGAGGCCACGTTCTGGCTGAGACCACGGACGGGATGGTGCCACGCGCTGGTCGAGGCCACGCCTTGGTCAGGACCCTGGACTGCTAGAGGAGCCCGCCGTCTTGGGCTGGCCGGCCTGGACCACCGTCCAGGACCTCCAGTAACAGCTACGTCCCCCCCCCCCCCCCCCCCGGGACACGCTCTTCACTGCCCGCTTGGGAGTCGAGGGTGTCGGCTTTGGGCGACTCCCTGCGAGAACCAACCCGGCTCGGAGCACCTAGTGCGACAGGGTGCTCCCTGCGGACTTGACAGGGGCAGGGATGTGGACGCACTCCGTGGTGTGAGAAAGGGTCAATACTGGAAATATTTCTTTTATAAT
This sequence comes from Conus ventricosus, assembly GCA_018398815.1. NCBI lineage: Eukaryota > Metazoa > Mollusca > Gastropoda > Neogastropoda > Conidae > Conus > Conus ventricosus. The sequence goes on from JAFLJL010002666.1 coordinate 10,557, forward strand.
TGTGTACATGTCATATGTGCTGGAATGCTGTAATTGTGATTGTGTACGTCGTATGGTGAAATATTTATTTATAATCGTGCATATTGTGGGTGTGGGAGTGCTTGATTGCGATTGTGCATGTTGTGTGCGTTGGAGTGCTTGATTGTGATTGTGCATGTTGTGTGCGTTGGAGTGCTTGATCGTGATTGTGCATGTTGTGTGCGTTGGAGTGCTTTATTGTGATCGTGCATGGTGCGTGTGTTGGATGTTTATTTTGCTGGTGTGAATAAATGGGGTGTTGTATCGTAATCTTTATTGTGTGGTCTCTTGCGGAGCGTGTGAGGTCGGTCACTCCCTTCACTCCCACCTAGACCGATCCTGTCAGGGCAGACCTCCAGGGGTCGGTCGTGACAAATACAAAGCAGGGAAGATCAGACTTTAAAGCATGCTGGAGGTCTCAGGAGACAAGGTGGTAGAAGCAATCAGCCCCAGCTGAAGACAGGCAGAAAATGGAAAGTTCAAGAGGCGATGGATTCTGCAAAAGAAAGTCTCAAGATCAGAGAAATAACAGGACACACACAGACCAACAGACAAGGACTGGGGGTGACCAAAACTGAATGGTGGTCAAAGGCCAAAGGAAAAGCCAAAAGAGACATGATGATTCAGGAGATGAGAAAAGAAGAAGACCAAAAAAGACTCAAAAAGCAGTCCAGCAGAGCCAGCAAGGGCAATGGACAACGTGGGAGAATGCACTCCAAAGAAGTCTAACTTGGAATGACATTTGGCACATGGCCCCTCTCAGGATCAGCTTCATTCTCAGATCTGCATATGACCTTCTGCCCTCAAATGCAAACCTGGTGAAGTGGGGGAACACAGACGATCCTGCATGCCCCCTCTGCCATAAAAAAAACAAACGGTGGAGCATGTTCTAAGCTCATGTAAAGTAGCCCTGGCTCAAGGAAGGTACACATGGAGGCACAACCAAGTGCTCAAAGAAATTGTACAAGTAGTCTGGGCTAGTACCAACACCACAAAAGGGAGAATCAGGACTCCAAAAGCACCGCAACATTCTTCACGGCAGGAGGCAGCAAATCATGGCCAAGAACAACAGTGCCACTCGAAACATGCAAGCAGAGTCTGCTGGATGGGGCAGATGACTGGGAGTGCACTGCAGACTCTCCCAGAACGGAAGAGTCACCCAGAGATCATCAGCAAGAGTGGCATGAGACCAGACATAGTAGTCCACTCTAAGTCAACCAAGCAGCTGATCATGATCGAGCTCATGGTGCCATATGAGAACAGAATGGAGGCAGCTCAAATCTACAAGACTGAAAAGTATGCTGATCTGGCAAACAGCCTGAGGAGAGAAGGCTATCAGGTCAAAGTCCTCACTGCAGAAATTGGAGCTAGGGGATTTGTAGGAACGTCTGCATACAGCCTCATGAAACAGCTCCTCAGTTGCAGGGAAGGAAAAAACCAGAGCCCTGAAAGCAATGGCAGAAGCGGCAGAGGGGTGTTCAAGCTGGATCTGGTCAAGGAGGAACAAAGTGAACTTCATAAGGCTTAATTTCCCTACAAATATCAGGTGTCCCTGTGGCTCAGTGTTAAAGCGCGAGTCATTACGTAGAAAATGAGCATGTCCAGAGGGTCATGGGTTCGAATCCCAGCCATGGCTCGTCCCAAGATGGGGGAAAAAAAGGGGGCAGCAGAGGGACATCCGGAGTTATGAACCGGTGTGGCCCAACCCCCCTAGAGTGTCAGGAGATAAGGGCCGAAACACTTGCTTGAAGGGGGCTTCTCTTCTGAGGACTCTCTGCTGCCACGCTCTCCACGAGTTTCTTTCTACAGATGATAGGCACGTTTTTCTTTTAGCGCACCTTGGTAATATGGCATATGCGTCTTTAACAGCTCAAAATCTAGAGGGATGCAAAATCTGTTGCTAAATGCTTCTGCTACTGCCTCATCTTTAACATCATTCTTTGCATCCTCTGCTTTAAGCCTGTGCTTGAGACCGTTTGGGCTTTGTATTCCCTGATAAACTTTCTCTTTTCTTTCTTTTTTAGGCAGCCATAGATCAGAATAGAGGGCAAAAATGTCTGCCTCGCCTAGTACAAAACTGCTGTGCCCTCCAGTTTAATTGTTATATGTTTAACGATAGCCCTGCCTAAATTAGCAACAACACTAGCATTAGGATCTGCCGATGTAATATCTATTTTGAATGATAGTTTAGCGGTGCCTGGCATTATAACATCGTCAGCGCCAAGATCGGGAACTTAACTATTAATTCCTGTCCGGGATGAACTGTTGATGGAGTATTTACATTAATTACAGTTTGCCTTATACCTTTTACGCCATGGGGTTCCTTCTCTCTTCTGTATGGATCGAGGTCACAACCGTATGAGTTCATTTTTTATAAAACAATAAAGAATATAAATAAAAAAATATGGATGAAGATTTTGACGCGATTGATCTTATTGGAGAAGAAGAAGATGAAACAGAACTGGGCCCTTCATTGCAAGAAGAAATTGAGGGAGTGGGTTCTTTACACCCTAGACAACGTCAAGAACTATTGCGAGAAAGAATTCAATCATTCTATAGAAGCTTAGGACGAGAGCTACCAGAAGTAGTTGATCCTAACGATTTTGAGGAAGATGGGGGGCATTTGTATATAAGAACTGGTGCAGGAGGCCACGTAAAAGCTACTTCAACGCAAAACCCAAACAAGTTTTTGAAACTAAGCACAATTAGGCGAAAACTCCCTATTGCTAAGGCAGAACAATTAAACCTTTTAGAGCTTAGAGCCGAAGCCGTTAGTCATTTACAGAACTTAGGGCAAGAGTTGCCAACACAATCTAAAATACAAAACATTCCTCTCCAAGAATTAAATAGAACAGCAGATGAACTAATAACAGAAATTGAGACGAGTTTTAATGAGGAGACAGGTGTAAAAGAACTTGTCAATTCTCAATATTCTGATCGAGAGCGCAAGGGCCTTGATAAAGCTCTACAGACAATAAGGGGTGAACTAATGCACAACACAGCAAAACTTGATGAGCTAGAAAGAGATATAGAAGAAGAAAAAAATAAACTAGCTGATGCAGACGATAACAATCTAGGACTAGAAGAAAAGGCTAGAATACAGCAGAAAATACAGGAGTTAATGGGCGAAAAGATAGAACTGTTAGGCGCGATTTCTATTAATAGAGGACAGCTAGAATCACAAATAACCAGATTTAAAGAAACTATAAAGGGAATACTTTATGAAAATACAACGCTGGCAGAAAGAATAAGGATTCTGTTCAGAGAACAGGGGATTACAATAGTTAGAATATTAACAGCTGTTGGGTTTGCTATATCTACACTCGTTTATGCTTTAACAGGTGGTGCGCCAACAGGGCCAGTAGCGCCTCCAACGCCTCAGCCTGGTAAAAGTTGGATTAGAAAACAATTACATCATCTAGCAAGCCTATTAAAGAAGTTAGCTGCCAAAGCGCTTGATGCTCTGCCTGGCATAATTGGCAGCGTTGTTAGTTGGGTTTTGTCTACTATAGGCAAAGATGCTGGTTATATGGCTGACCATCTGTGGGCGTTAGGAGTGCTAGCTGCTGGATTAATTTTTAGTGAAATAAAGTATGGCTAATCCAGTAAAAGTTAAAAATACAACAAAGGCTGTCTTTTCGCTAGTGTGTCTGTCAGGGTGAGGTACATTAACGGGTGGGGTGCTTTCTGGTTGTGGGCTGCTTTCTGGCTGTGGGGCGCTTATAACTGGATCGTTTTCTTCAGAGCTAGGTACTTTTTTAAAAATGGATGGAGCAGGCCTTGTTTTTTAAGCCTTGATTGTGCCCTAAGTTTTGGCCGTCTCCGGCTATGAGGATTTCATTGTTATAATTCTGTATCATGCCAATCTGCAGTCTAAGGTCAGAGGGTAGCATGTATAATCCATGGCCTACAACAAAATCAACCTTTGACCTAGCATGTGCAAGAACGTTTTGATACCTCTGTATGTTGGCAGGCAAATCAACAGCAGAGTTAATAGCATCTTCTAAATTGGCTAAAAATTGTTTTCTAGCATCAAAGCCTGTAGACTGATCTAGTATGCTAGACTTGTCTGTGCTTGTGCTCCTAATAGACACCAAACATATGTCCGTATGGTGTCATTAAGCCTTTGCACTCCTGGCATTGTTAGGCCTTCACTTTCATCCAAGATAAATGTTGTCCAGCTTTAGGATGTTTTTGTTCAATTGATCCTAATCGAACTTGTTTGTCTGGTTGAAAAGAGGTGTGGCCAGGCCAGTAGTCATAATTATATTCTCTTTTTGCGCCCCACAAATACAATGTGCCTAACCCATGATTGCGGTCTAACTTTTGTCTAAAGTCAGTTAAAGGATTAATGTTAAATTCGTTGCAGATTCTTTCATATGCATTATTGTCCATTGGGCTGTTGAATGGATTAAACGCGCTGTCGCTTGGGAGGGCTACTTGTAGTTCAGTTAGTATTCGTCTGTACTGGTAATAAACATGAAAGTTATATACTGACCTTACTAAAAGATTGGGGTGGTTTAAATGGTTTGCATATGAAACACCGCAGCCAGTAGTTGCGCAGTAAATGGCAAAATTTAACTGATTCTGGTAAAACGTCATAGGGCGGGATGACCATGCTGATGGTACTCTATCATTATTTATTGACGGATTTAAATATCTAGTTAGTGGGTTTACAAATCTGACTTGGAAGCCATATGATTCATCTACTGCAATGGTTAGATTGTTGAAGTCTAAATATTTAGGATTATAAAACGCTCCTACATTGTAAGTGGCACTTTCGTTATATTTAAAAGGTTCCATTTTTTTTTAATTAGTTTTTAAATAGTTATAAAAAGGATGTACATCTATATAACCAAGCAAAACGAGCGTGTGTTCTTAACGTACCCAATTGAAAATAGGCGCGGTGATTGTAGGGTTACCCATAGAGAAATTGGGTTTAAAGTAAAATGGATTAACATATCTGAAAAAGATAAGAATAACTGGGTGGATATTAAGGATGGGCAAGGCAATCTATTAAAACATTTAAAAATACCCGATGGTTACTACAACTTTAGTTCTTTAAGAGAAGTATTTAGCAATTTTAACATTAAGTTAAAAATTAATGAGGCAAATCTTATAATTACTATAAATTTTCCAGAAATTGAAGAAAGGGAGTACGTTTTTCCTAGAAGCCTTGCTCGAATTTTAGGCTTTTATGATAGTGGTGAAACATATCATATTAAACACATATGTACTTAAAAAGCGGTCTTTATGAGTATGTAGGCAGTAGACCGTCTGATTTTCTCGTGAACCCAATTTTGTATGTCCATTTACAACAGTTAAAAACAGATACTAATTTGTTTAATGGCTATCCATCTACTGTTCTACGAGCATTGCCGCCAACTAAGGTAGGGTTTTGCGATTATCATTTATACAGGTTTGGCGGAGACAGTGAATTTAAAGAATTAATCGAGGGTTCTTTAAATTCATTAGATGTAAAAATAACTAATCAAGACGGAAAGCCAGTTGTTTGTTCTAATTTAATTAATGGGGCTAGAAGTAGAAGAGCATATTAGAAAATTAGTAAGGACTCATTCCCGCGGGCGTTAATAGCGCTGAAAGTAGAAGAGCGTACTGTAAACCCTTAATTTTTATGCTATGGAGAGAATGTAAATACGTTTGTTCACGATCACTGAAAAGGGGGTGAGAGAATTGCCCAAATTAGACAAACTGAAAGTAGGCAACCAAGTATAAGAAATAACCACTATTAGAGGCATATTCCCAAACTCTTCGCATCTGGCCACGTTATCTGTGATCCTCTGGATCTGGCTTGGGGCCCTAGGGCACCATAGGGTCTCAAGTTAGACCCAGGGTGATCAGTAATGTGGCCAGATGTGAAGAGTTTTGCACTTTTTTATAATGATTTATTTTAATAGTGCTAGAAGTAGAAGAGCGTACTGTAAACGCTTACTTTTTATGCCCCGGGAGAGAATGTAAATATCTTTGTTCACGATCACCAAATCTTATCTTGCACGTAAGCCCCATTTTAAAGTAACGATTACGTCAATATTTGCTGTTTTTGCGTGTTAATTTTGATTAGAAAACAGGTGTTAATTTTAGCTAAAAGTGACATGAGAAGGACGTGACTTGGATGTGAATAGGGGGTTTTCGTGCAGAATAAGATGGGTGGTCTTGAACCCGCATATTTACATTCTCTACAGACCACACGTGCAGCGAATGAGATTAAATCACACATGCAGAAACGGAATCAGGTCCCACACGCTATAAAAGAACGACAGCGTGCCCCAAAAGGATATCCTGAAGAGAGCAAGAGGTAAGGAGCTCGAAACAAGCTTGTTGATTTTAGCACTTCATTTTAGAAATATTTTTAACAGACGTTGCTCCCTAGATGGTTGAGCTCTTTTGGATTTTTAAAGAACATTTTTATACTGTTCGTGACATATATATATATATTATATATATATAATATATATATAATATATATATATATATATATATATATATATATATATATATATATATATATATATATATATATATAAAGACCATACCCCATGGCATAAACAAGAGACTATCAAACCTGTCATGTCCAAAATATTTAACAAAAACACTGTCAAACTATCGTACTCATGTATGCCCAACCTCAAAAAACCTAATTGACGCATCCAACAAAATGAAAATCAACACAACAAAGAAGGGTGAAGAAAGGAAATCTTGCAATTGCACCAGAAAGGAGCAGTGCCCACTAAACAATAAATGTCTTCACAACAACATTGTATACCAGGCTACCGTGACATCAGAAAATGAAAAAGAAACATACATAGGGATCACTGAAAACCACTTCAAAACCAGATATGCAAACCACAAACAGTCATTTAATAAAGAAAAATATAAAAACCAAACAGAACTGAGCAAATATATCTGGAAACTTAAAGACGCAAAAACAAGCTACAATATATCCTGGAAAATCATAAAAAGAGCATCACCATACAGCAATGTTTCAAAAAGGTGCAACCTATGTTTAACTGAAAAAAATGGTTAATACTATGCAAACCACACTTAGCAACTTTAAACACCAAAACATAAATAGTAAACAACTGCAGGCATAAATGGAAATCGTTGTTAGTGAACACACCCAAACAAAAACCTGAAAGCCCCCAAAAAACACGTGCAGCCAACCCGCACGTGCAAACAACAGCAAACGGGAGCCCACACGCTATATAACATCGGTGGTGGGCAAACCAAAAACCATCCTGATGACAGCGCAACACGCTTGAAACAAATTTGTAGATGGTTTTAAGATTCCTCTTTTAACTTGTTTTAACTAATGTTGCTCCCCAAGGGTTTGAGCACTTAAAAAATTGTTTTAGGCATTTAAATATACTGATCTATATATATATATATATATATATATATATATATATATATATATATATATATATATATATATATATATAATATAAAACAAGTTAAAAGAAGAATCTTAAAACTATCTACAAATTTGTTTCAAGCGTGTTGCGCTGTCATCAGCAGAGAACATCCTGATGACAGCGCAACACGCTTGAAACAAATTTGTAGATAGTTTTTAAGATTCCTCTTTTAACTTGTTTTATCTAATGTTGCTCCCCAAGGGGTTGAGCACTTAAAAAATTGTTTTAGGCATTTTAAATATACTGACATATATATATATATATATATATATAATATATATATATATATATATATATATATATATATATATATATATATATATATATATATATATATATATATATATATATGTCTCCCTAATGAGTCTGATCCAGCAGACGAAAGGCCTAGGAGCAGGCAATACATATAGATCTGCCCTCGAAAGGGATTACGATAGTTCCCTCATGCAGCTAGTGAAGGGTTTTCATATTTATGAAAAAAATATATATATTGCCATTTACTTCATCTTCAATTTTTCTTTTTCCATTTTGAATCTTTGCCAAGTCATTATTATAATGATGGAAGAATTGTTAACCTGCACTTGTTTTCCCCCACTACTTAATCAGCATTATCTTCTTTGGTCAATCAGTGGGCGATTGCACCTCTTAGGAGATCCAAGTAAAGGTTGTTCTGCACAATTCTTAGCCGCTGACAATGCTTGGGTTATTGATCAGCAGAGCTGACCATTCGGACTGTTCCATATCTTTTGATCTCCCTTGCATCCTTGAATGGATCATCAAGCATAGGCTCAAAGATTGTCCCTTACATTTTATACTATTTGCACAATGTTTTTAGTTTTTCAGCAACTTTTTTCCTCTCCACCCTTTCGTTTTGTTTTATTTTACTACCTTTCGCTGGCTGCTTTGGGGGTGCTGTTGGATTCTCTTTTGAACCCTTGGTGGTGAGAACACAACAGAATTACGGACTGTTGTGTATCTGTATTTGACGCCAAGAGCACAGATGCAATCAACCGTGTCTCCCTGATGAGTCTGATTCAGCAGACGAAAGGCCTAGGAGCAGGCAATACATATAAGATCTGCCCTCGAAAGGGATTGCAATAGTTCCCTCATGCAGCTAGTGAAGGGTTTTCATATTATATACCAGTTTAAAAAGGGTTTTAAAATGGGAAGATTAAAACCTACAAAATTGTTTCGAGCAAAAAAAATGCTCTCCTCAGGGTATACAATTTGGGCACGCCACCGGTGTTATATAGTGTGGTGTGTGGCGTGTGAGCTCTTCGCGTGTGGCACGTGTCCTGCAGGTTTCTTTTTGGGGGCGCGTTTCAGGGGGGACGTGTTAAGGAATGGTGCATTGACAAGGATTTCCATTTATGCCTGCAATTGTTTATCATTTCTACGTTAGAGTTCAGGGATGCTAGGTGGGGTTTACATAGTATCAGCCACTATTCTGTAGTACATAAGTTGCATTTTTTGAAATGTTGTTGTATGGTGTTGCTCTTTTTATAATGTTCCATGATATGTTTTAATCTATTTTCTTATCTTTAAGTTTCCAAATATATTTACTTAGTTCTGTTTGGTTTTTATATTTTTCATTTTTGAAAGACTGTTTATGGTTTGCATATCTGGTTTTAAAATGGTTTGCCGTGATCCCTATGTATGTTTCTTTATCACTGTCTGTTGTTACCGTAGCTTGGTACACAATATTGTTGTAGAGACATTTATTGTTCAGAGGGCACTGGTCTTTTTTTGTGCAGTTACAGGATATCCTTTCATCACCCTCTTTGGTTGTGTTGTTTTTGGTTTTATTGGAAGAATCAATTATATTTTTAAGGTTGGGCATACATGAGTATGATAGCTTGACAGTATTTTTGTTGAATATATTAGATAGTACATGTTCTTTTGGGAATGATGTTTTAAGGATTCTGAGGAATTCTTTTCCTACGTTAGTTTTTGTTCTTCCATCATATGGAGGGTTATACCATATAATTTTTCTTTTCCTGTTTTTTCCTGTTGCTGTTCATGTTGTTATCTGGGTTATGTTGTAATTTGTATTTGTAGCCACTTTTTTTCAGCGCCTCTTGGTATTTGGCTGCTGCATTGTTAAATTCTTTCTCATTGCATGACAGTTTAGATAATCTTTTGTTTATACCATTAGGTATGGTTTTTAAATGGAGGGTGGATGGTTACTATTGATGTCTACGTAGACAGGTGTGTCATTAGGTTTTTTTATATGGTTTGTATGTATGATCCTTAAGGTCTAATGTTACGTCTAAATAATTTACTGTTTTTTGTTGGCTTCTATTGTGATTTTTAGGTTATGGCTTTTAAAATTTTTACAAAGTTCTTTTTTCTTGTTTTCAATGATTTTTGGTTTACTGTTTAAACGTGGCAAGACCGTCATCTCTGTATAAGCCAACCTGTTTACCAAGTACTTTCTGTATATGAGACAACATGAAAAGTCCAACTAATTCACAAGTTTCAGCTCCATCATAAGATCCCATCGTGACATCGAATGTGGAATTTCTGCTGTTTTTTTTAATCCAAATTTCATTGTTGGTATGGAGAAGGGTTTTCTTAGTGTGGAGAATGATTTCCATCTCAGAATCTGTTATATTTGTATATTTTTTGGGCGAATCTTAGTGCTTTAGTAAGAAATTCCTCATCAATAGAAGGGTAGAAGTCCACTATGTCAAAAGTAATGAACACTGTATTTTCCTGTTTGTTCAATTCTTTAAACCATTGGATAACTTCATAACTATTTTTCCAGAGATTGTATTCAGTGTTTGTTTTTTATGTCCTCTATTGTTTTTTCCAGGATCTTTTTACTGATTTTGCCAAATTCGGATTTTGATGGATTTATTAGTCCTACAAGTAGGGTTGTTGTGAAAGTTAGGTTTGTGGTCTTTAAGGGTTATAAAGGCTTCTTTTATTGCTGTTGCTTCTATCCTATCACCTAAATCCATCTGGTGCACAAGTTCTTTTTCTTTTTGCAGATGTTGTCATATGTAGTCTTATCAGATTTTTAAATACTTTTCTGAATATTTTTGTTGAGGAGTTCAGAGTGCTCATTAGTTTCCATTTTATAGAAATTGTTTGTCTTGTCAGCCTTTATGAATATTTTTTTGTCATTCTGGATTTGTTTTATGTTATTATTAAATGATGTTTGGAAATTATTATGTGATTTTCTGAAATCAATATTAGCTATTAGTTTTTTCATGCTTTCTTCAAAAGGTTTCATTTCCTCTATTACAGGTGGTGATCTCCATGACTTAAAACCATAAGTTTTTTTGTCTTCCTTTTTGGCATTTGGGTTCAAAAAGAAAAACGCCTTCCACCTCATATTGCGCACAAATATTTCAGTCTGCTCTATGTGTTTTGTAATGTAGAGTTGTGGATTAGAAAAAAAGGTATAATTTTGGTGGACTGCCCAAAGTTAATTTTCTCCATTTTAAATTTAGATTCTGCTAGGCCACAGTGCTCAACGTGAGGAGCAATCAATAAAATTAGAGTTAAAAAGCCACTCAGAATGGTAAGAGTGCTCAACCAAGTAGGGAGCGACATACCAGTTTTAAAAGGGTTTTAAAATGGGAAGATTAAAACCTACAAAATTGTTTCGAGCTAAAAATGCTCTCCTCAGGGTATACAATTTGGGCACGCCACCGGTATTATATAGTGTGGTGTGTGGGCGTGTGAGCTCTGCGTGTGTGGCACGTGGCCTGCAGGTTTCTTTTTTGGGGCGCGTTCAGGGGGACGTGTTAAGGAATGGTGCATGACAAGGATTTCCATTTATGCCTGCAATTGTTTTATCATTTCTACTTTAGAGTTCAGGGATGCTAGGTGGGGTTTTTCATAGCATCAGCCACTTTTTGATAGTACATAAGTTGCATTTTTTAGAAATGTTGTTGTATGGTGTTGCTCTTTTTATAATGTTCCATGATATGTTGTAATCTATTTTCTTATCTTTAAGCTTCCAAATATATTTACTTAGTTCTGTTTGCTTTATATATTTTTTTCATTTTTGAAAGACTTTATGGTTTATGTGGCTGATACTATGTAAACCCCACCTAGCATCCCTGAACTCTAAAGTAGAAATGATAAACAATTGCAGGCATAAATGGAAATCCTTGTCAATGCACCATTCCTTAACACGTCCCCCCTGAACGCGCCCCAAAAAGAAACCTGCAGGCCACGTGCCACACGTGCAGAGCTCACACGCCCACACACCACACTATATAACACCGGTGGCGTGCCCAAATTGTATACCCTGAGGAGAGCATTTTAGCTCGAAACAATTTTGTAGGTTTTAATCTTCCCATTTTAAAAACCCTTTTAGAGAATGTCTTTATGCGGGTTCAAGCTCACCATATCTTATTTTGCACGAAAACCCCCCTTTTCACATACAAATCACGTCCTTCTCGTATCAGTTTTGACCAAAATTTAAAACCTTTTCACAAAACAAAATTAACACGCAAAAACCTCTAAAATTGACGTAATCAGCACATTAAAATGGGGCTTACGTGCAGAATAAGATATGGTGATCGTGAACGAACATAAAGACATTCTCTCCAGGGACAAAAAAAATTAAGGGTTTAATCAACTAGGTCAATTAATCACAAAGATCACTTAACCTAGTCTACTGCACTGCTTTGTAGGCCAAAAAATATTGTGATTAATTGACCTAGTTTACTGCACTGCTTTGTAGGTCAAATGTTTTCACAAGAACGCTGCTGTGTGCTACTCTTTTCCAACTGGGCCTTACCTGTGCACTGTTAAGATTAATATATATACTGTGCAAACTGAAAGCTTTATAATTCTATGGGGCATAAGTGTAAACTGTTATTAAAATTGGTTTTTATTCAAGCAGAATAGTTTTAAAGGTTAAACAACAACTGTGCTTTAAAGTACTTTTTAGTAGCTACTTTGTACAATATTTATATTAAAAGCTTTAGCAAATTAAACGTAAAAAACACAACTTTTAATAATCAATTATCTCTTACTGATCTATAAATAGATAATTTATTTAGGGAAGCCAATTACATTTTATACATAATTAAAGGGAGACAAATCACTTTCATTATTATTGTTTTGCTTATTTTGATTGTTAATGATTACTCTGCGCTTGTGTTAATAAGGAAGGTATAAATTGATACTAGACAATTGCTGTCAGGGAAGAGAGATCGGGAAACCCAAGATCTTAAAATAAACCTCAGCCGCTAAACGATCAATAGGCAGAAAGCGTCTCACACTCTGTGTGTGTGTGTTGTGTGTGTGGTATGTGTGTGTGTGTGGTGTGTGTGTGTGTGTGTGTGTGTGTGTGTGTGTGTGTGTGTGTGTGTGTGTGTGTGTGTGTGTGTGTGTGTGTGTGTGTGTGTGTGATCAGGTTAGCCAAGCATGTATTTAGTTCTAAATAACTATTATTAAACCAAAAAACCCCTTCATCTTAATAAAAACATTACTTGGCGCTACTAGATACGGGGGACAACTCCTATTTTCAAGTTACAAAACGTCTACGGAGTTGTTTCCCTTGACATGTGTGTGTGTGTGTGAATGAGACAGAGAGAGAGGGGGGAGGGAGGGATGAGAGGTGGAGACAGACAGACAGACAAAGGCGGAAACAGACAGACAGAGAGAGAGATGTGGGAGTGAATGAGGGAGAGAGAAACTGATTACTTAATTTTTTAATTTATAATTTTATTCTGGTTTAAAAATGAAGCCCGAAGACGTTAAAAAGCTTACTAATATACTTTACGAGTTGGATTGGAAGGCTGAAAGAGAAGAGTTAAAGAACAGGTTTGAAGAATCAATTACTAATCTTTTTAATCACATAAATATACGAGAAAGCGTGAAGCAGGCCATCAGTGAAATACCAGATTCTTGGCCCCAACCAGCTATAAAGTTGTTTGCCATTTTAATTGATTATATGGCTTCTGATCTTATGGATGTTGATCTGGATGTTTCTACCGGCCCTGAAGGAATAGCTATTCGCTTTAATGAAGATTAGGTTTTACGATTAGAAAAGACTATGAATAACAGCTGAATTTACAATTACAATTATTTTTTATTTATTTTAGATTTAAAAATGGCTTTCGAACTCAGTGAATCTGATTTAAAGAATTGTAATGACCTATTCGATGAAACAATGAAAGTATTAAACATTGATTTTAGTGAATTTGGTTTTGAGAATGATATAGACAATATAATAAAAGATCATAGTGAACTATTTAACGAAGCAATCAAAGTGATAAACATTGACTGTAGTGATTCAGAAAAAGCTAAAATATTAGCAGGCGTCATTGTAAGGTTAATGTGTCTTGAAGTATTGCAACGCTTGGGTGAAGAATAAAAGCCTGTTTTACTTACTTTTATTTATATTTATTTTTTTTAATTTACGTAAATATTTGAGTTAAAAAATGAGCCTTACAAACACGTCTGAGTTTGAAAAACTGCCAGCCAGCGCACTGGTGAAAGGTAATGACAAACAACTAAGCAATATATTTAGTGAAGTAGACATGGACATCATTAACCCATCGAACGTTCATGAAAGCGTAGCACATGCTATCTCTAAAATCCCAGCGTCTCTTCAGATGGAGCCGCCAGTAAAAGTGCTGTTGGCCGTTTCTGATTGATTTAAAAATAGC
>JAFLJL010002667.1:0-12500 GCA_018398815.1 Conus ventricosus
CCCCCCCCCCCCCCCCCCCCCCCCCCCCCCCCCCCCCCCCCCCCCCCCCCTCCCCCCCCCCCCCCCCCCCCCAACCCTCACACACAATCACTTCCCACCCCTCTGATGGGCGGAGGACGGACCGTGAAAAACCTCAAAATTAGCACCAATGCAGCTCTCGCTTCTCCAGGGACTAAGTCTAAGTGTGACGTCTGTCTGTCGTGTTTTCTTTGAGAACCTTGCATTTCGAGTGTGTCAAGGACATCTGTGGGTGTGTATTCTGTAGTTCCTGTTACTGTCAGGTTTTATTAGGCTTAACGTTGTTTTGTTCTTTGTGCTATTCCGGAATTTTCATCTCGAACTTTTCCGATAACTGTTCTCACTCTCTCTCTCTCTCTCTCTTCTCTCTCTCTCTCTCTCCTATTTCTTCACTAGAAACCTGTCGATTCCCTTACCCCTACCCGCCTTCACGTTATGATTAGCTTCTTGGTTTCTTCCTGAACCAGTAATAGAGTCTGTTTTGCATCCTTAAAAACGATTTGAATGCTTTCCAACGCACCCCTTCGTGAGGGCGAGTCACCGATTTATGAATGCAATTGCCGTGTTTCCCTCCCCCCCTCTCACTTTCGTCTCAGCCCTCTCTACTTTTTCCTCTCCCCCTCCCTCCCACCCCCCCCCCCCCATCTCTCTCCCTCCACTCCCCTCTGCCTCCCTCCCGCTCTCTCTCCTCCTTCTGTCTCCTCCTCCTCCCCTCACTTCTCCTCCTCTCCAAACAGGAAAATGTGAACTCATGACGCGAGACCCGCGATCGCATTTGACCACGCGGTCCAGGTGTTGACAGTTGTGGTCAGTGTGTGTGGAACTGGCATGTCAAACACTGACCTCGTTGTTCTGAATCCGAAGATGACAGAATGGGACCCACAATAATTTGTGTGGAAAAATAACGACTTGTTTAAAATTAATTTTAAAAAAAATATTAAAAAAGGACGCAAAAACACTGGTCAGCATCCGCCAGTTTTTCGCTAATGTAGTCAGCGACGGCAGTGTGGGTACTGTGTTGTGTGTGTGTGTGTGTGTGCGTGCCGTGCGAGCGGTGCGTGCGGGCGTGGGGCGTGCGTGTGTGTGTTTGGTCTGTGTGTCAGGGTGGTGTTGGTTGTGTGTCTGTGTGGGTCATGTGTGTCTGGGTGTGGATATCTAAAGCGTCTCTCTCTTTCGGGGCGGGCCCGCTATAGCCCGCCCGGCCCGCTATTACGGGGCCCCGCTATTGCGCGGCCCGCTGTTGCGGGGGACCCGCTATTGCGCGGGCCCGCTATTGCGCGGCTAACCCTAAACCTAACCCCTATCCTAACCCTATCCTAACCCCTAACCCTAACCCTAACTGTCGCGCACTGGCGGGCCCTCGCAATAGCGGGCCACGCACTCCGCGCCATAGCGGGCCCCGCGCAATAGCGGGTGGACCCCCCCCCCCCGTCTCTCTCTCTCTTCTTCTCTCTCTCTCTCCCTGTGACTCCCTTTTGTCATTCATTTTTTCCCCTCATCTGTTTTTCAGTGTTTATCTGTTTGTTTGTTTGTGTACTTCTTTCTTCTTTCCTTCCTTTCGCGGTCTTCTCTCCTTTTTCCCCATCCTCCTCTCCTCGCCCCCCCCCCCCCCCCCCCCCCCCTCCCACCTCTTTCTTCTTTCTTCTGCTTTTTTTTCTTCTTCTTCGTCTCTTCTTCTTTTTCTTCTTCTTCTTCTTCTCCTCCTCTCCATTCCCCTCCTATTCCTCTTCATTCTCCTTTCCCCCTTTCTTTCCTACTCCTTTTTTTTCTGTTTCTTCTATCATCTCTTGCCCTCTCTGTCTGTCTGTCTGTCTCTCCTCTCCTCTCTGCTCTCTCTAAACTTTAGCCAATCAATCTTGGGAAGGATTCGTTTTTCTTGGCCGCAGACGAAAGATCCCTGATTAAAGGCGTGAGCGGAAAGATGAGGAGACAAAAAAACGAAGTTAAG
Source organism: Conus ventricosus (assembly GCA_018398815.1). Classification (NCBI taxonomy): domain Eukaryota; kingdom Metazoa; phylum Mollusca; class Gastropoda; order Neogastropoda; family Conidae; genus Conus; species Conus ventricosus. Next base: position 1,967 of record JAFLJL010002667.1, read on the forward strand.
TGTTGCGAGATGGCTTGCTTCACTCACTTTAAGACCCCTGTTGTATGAGGTGGGGGGGGGGGGGGGGGGGGGAGACTTAGGCATGCACAAACTGTCTAGCACCTCTCTCTCCTTCTCTCTCTCTCTCATCTCTCTCTCTCTTTCTCTCTCTCTCTCTCTCTCTCTCTTGTGTTTGTGTCCTGTTGTGTGTGTGTGTTAGGTAGGTTAGGGGTAAATACAAGTGGGCAGCATTTTGCAAGACCCACGGTTTCAAGGGGAGGTCCACCGCGCAGGGCGAACACGGCACGGGCTTCCCAAAATAGAAAATCTGACATGCGAGTCCGTGTTCCGATAGGGAGAGGCGTTTGTTCACCCGCGAGCAGTCGTAGCCTAAGCCACCCTTGGTGTTTCTGAAAGCGTGAAAAACGGTGTGTCTGGCGGCGTGCACGGAAAATCAACGAAATGTGTGACCAGTGTCAGTGTTTGAAAGCACATAAGCCTTCTCTGGTGATTAATGGTAGTACTTCTGAATCGGAGACGAGAGAATGTTAGCACCCCAAGAAGCTATTCTTTTCTACATTGGAATATTTGTGGTTTACACTCTAACAGTCTGCAACTGCAGTTATTGATTATGTTTTCTTTTTGATTTTCTTTGTCTTGTTGAAACTTTCGTGCAATTTTCAGTGTTCCATGTTTAATGATCCTAACATGGTTGTTAGGACTGCCCGTTAGAATTCATCAGCGTGGAAGACGATCGGGAGGGGTAATATGTTGATCAAGACCTAATCTATGACCTATGTGTTCCAAAAATGGTATGAGCGTGATATGTCTTGTTGTTTGTTATTGTAAAACTTGTTTCATTTTGGTGACTGATATTCAATATGTTTATTCGTATGGTCCCCAGGAAAAGTCCTCCAAACCTATTCGCTCGTTTAATGTTGATAATGGTATCAATCAACTGGAGGATTGTATAATGATAATTTGTATTTACATGGACCAACTGTCACTAATTGATGTGTGGTGATTTTAACGGCCGAACGGCCGATGTTTCACCGCAACTTGTCTGAACAAAATCACAACCACCATTTTCATGGTTTGCTAAGTCTGGTATTGTTGAAATGAGACGTCACTCTGAACGATACAGTGTTTAATGCTTATGGCAAACTTTTACTAACCATGTGTAACGCCCGTCGATTTCTATATTTTAACACGGTTTGTATGTCCTGGAGATGACAATTTCTGTTTTACTTATGTTCAGTGCATAGTTAGTAGTGTGAATGATTATTTAGTTGTTTCTTCTGCCCTTTTTGATTTCATCCAAACCTTTCTGTAGCCTTCATGTAAAAGAAACGGGTTGAATCAGACCCATGCTCTTGAATTTATGGTGGGTGCCATTGGTTCTAAATGCATGTTGACAAAATAACGCAAGAGAAACGAAAGAGTAATTAAATAAATATGTTTGGTATAATATAGCGCCACGGACTTGTTAATATGATGCACTGGATGAAATGAAATTAAAGGGTTATGCATGCTGTTCATTTGATAGATATTTAATGAAAATGCTGTCTGGGATGTTGTTTATCAATACTGTTAAAGAAGCTGGTCACTGTATGGAAAAAAGAGTATGTGTGAACAGGACCAAAAGACCGAAGGACGGTTTGATCTAGAGTGTTTACGAGACTAAAAGAGATGTCAGGAGGTTACTAGCGTATGGAAGCGAACCTTCGCTAAAAATACCCGACACTTTCTCCTGTGTATCACGATCAGGTCTAAAATTTATTATATAGGAAGCCAACGTCACACCATGCTCCCTGTTTCCGCAATTGTCACTAAATGGAACAACCAAGGTCTTTTTGGAAACAGTGTTCAAACACGCGATTTAAAACACGACCACAGAAGCAGACTAGACTTCCACACTGAGCCATGGTATTACCATTTTCAAAACGTGTGGGAAAAGGATATCCTGCGTTGATTCAGACCCATGGTGAAAATGACATATTGTTCGCTGATGAATTATTCTGATTCCTACGATCGCCCACTACAGATGAAGTACTATTTGTAATAAGGAACTGAAAAATGGTTTAAAGCCGCAGGGCCCGATGGACTTGTTGTGTGAATTTTTTTAACATAAACTTGGGATTTGCAAAGCGATTTTCCTTGTAACTTTTTTACTGTACATTTGAAAAAGGAATTTATCCGAGAATTGGACAGATCGGTCATCTTACTCTGTTAAAAAAGGGTATGACGCCAAATAATCCAAATAATTATAGATGAATCTCTTGATGGATTATTGCTAGTAAATTTATGGATCTATACTACACAGAGATTATTGAATGGATCGAATTAAACAACCGAACTGGTAAAGATCCAAGCAGGTTTTAAGAAGGGTTATAGTACAAATCGGATCATTTTTTCACTCTCCTTGTACTTGGCTGCTGTTCGGGAAGCAGTTTTCAATTAATCGTAAGTTATCGTTGCATTTATAGCTTCCCCCCCCGCACAGGCCTTTGATTCTATTCCTAGCACCGCTTCTGTGGCCCCCATACCTGGCCAAAAACCATTGTGGAAGAGGTAGTAATACTATTTAAATGTTTGAATGTATGTATGCTGATGTTAAAAGTAATATAAGGTGTGGTGCAAAATTTAGTGAGTACATTCGATGTAACAGCGGTGTCGTCAAGCCGGGGGATGTTTGTAGTCCTGTTTTATTCTCTTAGCTTTATCAACGTAACGCATTAGCTTTTGGAAATTATCGAGAAGGGCAATAACCTGGTGTTTCTTTGATTTGATAGCACATATTCCTTCCACTTTTTGCAGATGCTATCGTTTTACAGTCTGATAACTGTATAGGGCTTCATAAACCGTTGACCAATTTGTGCTCAGCGGCGCAGAGAGATAAATTCAAAGTAAACATGGACAAAACAAACATTAAAGTTCCGAAGGGTGGATATATGTCGTCGCGTGGAAAAATGGTTTTCTGGAAACAATTCCTCCCAGTGAGCTTGTAAACGCTCCAAAATATCTGGGTTCTATATCTTGCTACAAAAACTCAGTTTTTCGTTTGACTGCCCAAGATCCTTGTGCGTAAAGGGCCGGAGCTGTTTTGGCCCCTTTAAGCGTCCTTGTCTATTAAGTTGAACGAATTCAGTTAAACTTATTTAGGAAGTTTGATTTACAGTGTCCAGCCTATAGTCCAATCTGCGCTGAGTTTGGGGATGGTGGCAGGACATTGACTAGAGAAATTGCGTTATTTGCTTGAACCGGTTTTTGCATGTCGATCGCGTACCCCCCCCCAAATGACTTGATTATGGAGAACTTGGTAGATTCCCTATTTATATGCATTTATATATAAAATCGTGTTTAAGATACTGGCTTAAACTGTCGTATGGGAACCATAGGACTTATAGCCGCCCAAAGCTTATAAAACATTGTTTGACCCTTGTCATGTGACGTTAGACTCACATCATGCATGTGACCGCTCCCATGGCATGTAGTAGTGATATGAATCCCTATCCCCGTGCCACACCTAAAGGAAGAATATTCAGGTGGCTTGCCTCGTGTAGCGGGGCGTCCCCAAAATAATTGTGAGTATGACTCCACTTCACGAAACGGAATGGGGTATTGGCGTGATAAGTGACCAATGATGTGATAGCTTAACAAGGGCTGGTAAGGTAAGGTGTGGTCATGTGTTTTGTACACTGGAGTATGCATACTAGGAGACGGGAGGGAAAGAGTCAGTTTTAACCAGCAGCTGCTAGAGCCACTCGGACCTGTCAGGCGGAGGTCCTCTTTGCTGCACCAGTCCTTTTCCCCGGTGACGATGATTCGTGGGGGCACGGACAGGGGGAAGACTTACCGCACCAAGGAAAGAACAAGAAATTCATGCTGTTTGAATTAGAAGGGTTACTTTCCACGAAACCCTAATTAGTGTTTCACGCACTTCACCTTCCCCTTCACCCGTCACCCTTTACCCTTTCGCCCTTCACCTTTTCACCCGTGGCGGGTGGTTGATGATGGCCATGGTGGTGAGGAACACACTGGTAGTTCAGCCAGCAGTGCCAACTCCAGGGAGAGGAGTATGAAGTCGTCGCTTTCAAGCGACAGAGAAGTCGCGCAGAGAAGTCGAAGACTGTATCTCAGGACGGAAGAATTCGAGGGGGCCCCCGTATAGTGGATCTCCGAGAGACAGGGCGGAATTGCGCAAGCGGAGGAGCAGCTTTTGCTAAGAGGCCAGGCAGGTCCTCAGTGATTACGGGAGTTAAGTATTCTCTGGTCCGGCTTTTGTTGGCTAACGGAAGGTGAAGGCCACGGGCTTTATAGCGCGGAACTGAGATTATTTTATTCTCAGTGTGAGGAGAGATACAGTGGAAAAGAACTGTTTTTTATTCAGTGTATAACGAGAGCTACCTCGTTGGTACTATTGATTGTCACCCGACGTGAGGCGAGATCCATGTGTGAGCTTCTTAGTCTTCAGTGTGGAGAGAGCTACAGAGGTAAAATCTGTTTACAGTGGATGATGTGCTATCTTAAATTGTTTTCCTGAAGGAGAGGGGGAGAGGAAAATTCGGATAGTGCGCAGTTTTGTTGTATGGACAAGATTGCGTGTGCGTTAGTGTAAATGCTGTCATGAATGCGGTATGCAACGAGTGACAGTGTGACAGTGGTGACCCCGGACTCCAGTTTCACGGCGTAGCTGCCGTGAGTTTCCCCGGAAAAAAAAAAAAAAAAAAAAAGAAAGATTTCTATTGTGCTCTCTTGGGGTTTCAAACAACAAAAAGATTTCTATTTGTCTCAAGGGTTTGAGGAAAAAAAAGGATTTCTATTTGAGCCTCAAGGGTTGAGGGAAGGAAATAAAAGCAAAGAAATAGTTGATTATTGATTGTGTATAATATTTGATTTGTTGAGTGTTTTTGCTATTTCTATATTGTTTTGGGGTGATTGACATTTCTTTTGGTTGCTCTACTTCCGTTACAGGTTTTTTTTTTTTTTTTTTTGGTAGGATTTCTTTTTGACCCTACCCACCTCAGGACGTTTAGCCTCATCCTTCCTCTTGCTCGAACCTGGCGCAAGGGGGGCTGGGGCGATCGAGGATGACGCTTGTCCGTCCCCTGGAGTATTTAGCGATTTTGTCCCTTCCAGGACTGCTTAGCCCAACCCCTCTTCCTGCGTTTAGCCGGGGGGACTGGCGTAGGGGAGTCCATAGTCTTTCCTTCTCCATAATAATTATTTCATCGCTTTCCTATTGTTTCCAGTTGATTTTTCCCCTTGCCCTCAGAGTGTGGGGATAACTCTTCCTCGTCACGCTAATTTCGTGTAGGTGGTGGAGTTGATTACCGCTCTGTCCAAAAATAACCATCTTATCTTATGACAATTTGTTTTTCTGGGTGTGGTGCGAGTTTTTCTTTTGAGTTTGGGTGAATGGTTGCATGTATTGATGCTGTTTAGTATTTTGTACTTATTACTGTAGTGTGGCTGTTTATTGTGCAGTGATTTTGTTTTTACCGTCTCCATTTTCACGGGAGGACAGTTGACCACTAGGGGTGCTGTCTGTGGGTTCTTTTGCTTTGCTTGCTTTTCTGCTCCACTATGCCCGGTCCTGTGTAACCTTTCATTGCCTTTTCACCCCCTTTTTCCAAAACCCTCTTCAACCTTCTCCTCACGAAGCGCCTATTGTTTTCTTTTTACATTTTATCTTTTAGGTTCAGATATCCGTTAGTTTGTGTTTCTTCCCTCTTTTACATTGTTGTGATACCATTTGTTTGTAAATTTATTATTCATTTTTTGTTTAGCGCGTATATTGTTTGTTAAAATTCGTTTGAAAGTAAGTAAGAAAGACAAAGGAGCTGACAACTAGAATATTTAAGAAACTAAAAACTTTATAAAGAATTTATTTTCAGAAAACTTATATTGTGTTTTTGCCTTTCATTAAGGGACAACAGTTTTGCATTAACACTTCATTTTGTTTTCTAACTCCAAACTTGATATCAGTTGCCAATTATTTTTGGGGGACCCATACATTCTTGGATATCATTATCTACCCTGTTTAACGTAAGCTGTTTTCTGTTCATTCCGGACATTGAATTACTGTATTGTTATTTCTATAATTAGGTTTTGTGAAACATAACATTATCATATATCGCCTTATTATTATTCATACTTTGAGATTGTTTGGGGTTTATATCTGCCGTTCCTTATGGATGCTTTTGATAAGTAAGGTTAACCAAGCGGAACGCTTGGGTTTTGATGGAGAGAAAATTACTAACTATGTGCAAAAATGCATAGATAGGGCAGGCTAGGGCTAAGACAGAGGGGAAGCTGAAGAACATAGACTAGAGCGGGCCGAAAAATAGGACTACCGAGAGGAAGCTGAAGAAAATGACTACAGAGGGAAGCGGGAACGCTGCGACCAAACGACTACAGCGGGCAGCTTAATCGGAGAAAAAAGGACTACAGAGGGAATCTGACCATGAAGAACACAAAGACTACCGCGGGGAAGCTGACGAAAATTAGACTCCAGCGGGAAGTGGAAATTGAGGAAAAAAGCTTACAGAGGGAAGTGGAAGCTGAAGAAGAAAACGTCCAATTTAAGTTGAGCCAGGTCGAATTAGAGCCTGATGCTGAAATTAAAAGAATAAGGCATCCCCGAGGAACCTCCACCAGTTCCACAGTCGGATCCGCAGCGGGTCACCAACAAGCGGCAATATCCAACGTTGCCGCCTTTCGAGGCCAACAACGGATGACATTGATAGTTTCTTTTCGCATTTGCAAGTCACGCACGTCTTGTGGGTGGGCCAAAGGAAAAGTGGACATCGTATCTTTGCGGTGTTGTTTAAGGTTAGCGCCTTGACATTGTACCACTCACTTGCGCGAAACACAAATTTACACTTGGGTCAGTTGAAAGAAGAACTCTCAAGAAATTTCCTGTTCTGCTGATCGTTATCCGAACGTTTCAGTTCTGTGGCCCTGAAAAAAAGGCAATCGTTTCCGTGTTTAGGCTCCCGTCTGAGTCCTTGTTTGGATCGAAGGCTCGATTTATCTAAAACCGACACAACACTTTTCAAATCCCTGCAGAAGATCTCCTTCTTAGAGAAAACTTTTTCCAGAGCGTGAGGCAAAGATCTGGCCACTTCTTTAAAGAAGGCAAATTGAAAAACGTGGAGGAAATGTGTCGATGGCTGGCTCAGTTTGTGTCGCTCACCCAGATAAGGGCGTGGCTACGGAACGGCGACTCTATATCCATTTTGAGTCTCATGCGTATGTACATAACCCAATCAGGACAGGGAAGTTACAGGAAAGGAATCGTGGGTCAATTTTGCTGTCCCCTCAGGATATACCTATCCTAGGAACCGCACAGGGTCTTTCGCGGTTCGAGTGACTTTTCGTCAATACCTGTACTCACCGCCGGGACAGACCCGTTGCTTCTCAGCAAAACGTTCCGCGTCGTGGACACCGACCACCGTAGACCTTTTGGGCAGTTCGTGGCCCGACGAAGTCACAAAATTCGTCCGCTGCCGATCCGCCCCCACATGGTGTTTCCTTTTGAGATGCAAGTTCCATCTGAACCGCATTTCCCTATCAGACCGGGTGGGTTATTCCACAAACCCGTTAGTCTCACTGATTGTGCCGACATGCTTGTTTTGACACCAGATCCCCTTTGTTGAAGGACTGGTGTTAGAAAGGAAGCCATCACTGGATGGCAGGCTTCGGTTTTGCGAGAACGGGTGCACACTGCTGGTGTACGAAATATTTCGTGCTTCCAGACCACGTATCTCAACACTGTCCAAAAGTGTAGGTTCGTTTGGAGGCAGATTGAAAGTTTCCGTGGCGGGAAACTTTCAGTCGACACACCGTACTACTCCGGCTTTCTCTACGCCATGTGTCCTTGATAACCAGTCTGCGATTGATATTGGGCCATTTGCAGGTGTCGTACAGTACATGGTGGAGTGGAGGAACGTTTGTTCCATGTATTGTGAGTACTCGATCTAATGATCATCGAAGCAGGGAGCAACGGCTACCAAGCCCGCTTAAAGTCTCCCAAAGGATGACTCCAGATTACCCCAGATGCTTTCAAAAGAACTGCCCGGGGAAAAGCCCGGACGCTGCCCGGACAATACTTTCTGTAGCTAACCAGACTGTCACCTGACGTACAACCGGACACACCACCCGGTACATACTAGACTCTAAACGTCTCTCCAGGTGGTGACCCTGGAACAGGACAACAGACAAGTGGTTGTTCCAAAACACTTAGAGAAACCGTGCTACAACGGCCCTTGCAGCATTGTTCGCTGGTCACTGAGGGATCAAACGCCATCAACGAGAGTTCTGACTTTCATTACTTTTTATTGGCCAGGTGTCTCTAAGGAAGTCACAGAATCCTGCCGATCATTTGACATGTGCCAAACCTGAAATTCGAAGTCGCGTCCATGTGCACCTATGCCCAAACTGCTCTCCTTTCGTTTCCTTTCGGAAGTAGCAATTGATCTTAGTTGGGACCCTTTACCCCTGTCTTCTTCCGGCTATCGCTCTATTCTAGACTTTGGTGGATAACGGCGATAGGGTATCCAGACGCGAAAGCCACTGACGAAAAATTGTACAGTATCTGTCGTGACGCCTCTTACTTACATTTTTCCAGAGGGGTCATCCCGCACGAAATTCTCTCGGCTTGTGAAACGCAATTCCTTTCTGATCCTGAGAGACATTTACAGGAAGTTGTCCAATCTCCTTCCCCATTTCAACCAGCATAACATCCCAATCGAATGCATGGTTGAAACGTTTCAATGGTCGTTGACGTCCATGTTGAGCACGGTAGCAGGCCCAGCGGGCCCCCAGGAATGGGATCGTTTGCGTACCGGCTTTGCTATTTTGCATACAGGGGAAATGCCAAGAACCGCGAAACGCTGGGATTCTACCATATGAGCTTTTTTCGGACACCACCAAGTGGGACTTTGGCATCTTGTTGATGGACACAATGGCACCCCCGGAACAAGAGGGACATACCTGACAGTAAACACTGTTTACCCCCCCTAGTTTATGAATGCATAAACGTTTGTGAAGGATGCCTGTGGCTTGCTCAACAGTCAGCTGATATGAACCCCAGCTGTGTCCCAGGTCTTTGCCGCCCGCCAAGCGCGCCCGTTCCTTTAGTGTAGGGGCATAAAGTCCTTGTATTACTCCTGATGAAACATACAAGATTCGTGTTATGTGGCGGTTCTTTTTCCCAGGTGGTCGAAACATTTTGGAAGTAAATTAGCAGATTAAAAATGGCAAACACTGAGAAGGTATTTCATCTATGAACCATGTTGACGCGAATGTTGAACGTACAAATGTTGCCCATCACAACAGTCCAGTTGAGTGGCTATGGCCTATGTCCGAACTGAGTCAACAGGACCAGACATTATCAGTGATGAATTTGTACCCCAATGACGTACAGGGACAGATCAACAGGTTAGGAAACCCGCAAAAGTAGGAGGTGTGTTAACATCTCCCGAGCAGCTGATGTTGTACCCCCCTTCCCCTCTTTGTCTAACCAAGGTGAAACCTATGAGGATAGTGGTTTGTCGAACTGATTTGTCTACAGTTCAAACAGAACAGCCTCAACGCCATTTTGAACGACTTTCAGTTGTGTTGACGGAATACCCGGTACGTTCCTGGTATTGAACCCCCTCGTACATTCCCCCGTTACACTTCTGTGAAAATACAGTGGTACAGACCCTCCCCCCCTCCCCCATTTGCCCAAAAAAGAGGGTGGTTGAGAGACGGCAATCAATGTAATGCTGGAGTTAAGGTGATTAGAACCTTCTACATTCCGTCAGCTCACCAATGGTATTGGAGGACAAACTGATGGATCGGGATATGCGTTTCTGCATCGATTACAGAAAAGTAAATAAGATCACGTGTTCGATGCCGGCTGCCTATCCCAGACCTTGCCGCACTTCTGAGTCAGTCTCGGGAGGGAAACTTTATATTTGTGCAAGTATTACTTGACTAAGGAATTTCCAATTTACTGTTGAACCAGTGCCTGGAACACAAATGTCATGCAGATTTGATAGTCACGTGTTGTCATATTCATGGACAAATGTAACGGTCTCCAGGGAAAGATATTCCTGTTTTTGTCTATCATAATGATTCCGGTGTATGGTGATCACTTTTTTGACAGTGCCATGTCTGCTCCTGGACCGATTTATATCAAAGTGGTATTTATGATAATTTGCTTAGTGAAGTGACTACATGTTTTGCAGCAAAACAACTACTTGATGTTGATGTCTACAACTTTAATCTTTGATTAACAATGGGCAAAAATCACGTCATATTTATGTCTAATTTGCTTGTGAAGATTAATATTATAATATATGTGTGATGAGCAACTCAAATCTCTTTAAGAAATGTATTTCCCATGTTATGAATGTGCCAATGAGACAAACCCCTTGTTTTCAGTTGCACACTCATATTATAAATCAATCTCTTGTCAAACAATGGGAAGCTCTGTGACTTTTCATGAAACCTATACCTTCAAGAGGGGCACCCAAGAAATAATGTTTAAATTCTGTTTATTGTG
>JAFLJL010002667.1:17500-22500 GCA_018398815.1 Conus ventricosus
CCAGTCTGTGCTTTGGGAGGGACAGTTGGGCTCTAGGGGCACCGACTGCTGAAGAATCCTCTGGTCTCTCTCAGCCTCTACTCACCATGCGGTCACACCCACACTCACACCCACACCCTCACCCTCAGCGCAAATCTGTCGAGGAGAATAATGAATTTACATGTTGGACTTCTTCTTATGTTTACTCCACTTTTGTTCTCAGAATTGAAGGCATCCATTCCTGTATTCATAACCCTCTCTGTGTGTGTCTCTCTGTCTGTCTGTCTGTCTGTCTGTCTGTCTCTCTCTCTCTCTCTCTCTCTCTCGCTCTGTGTGTGTGTGTGTGTGTGTGTGTGTGTGTGTGTGTGTGTGTGTGTGTGTGTGTGTGTGTTGCGCGCGCGCACGCGCGCGTGTGTGTGCGTGCGCGCGTACGTGTGTCCGTATGAACGAATAAATAGTGGAGAAATCCATTTGTTTTCAAACAAATTTTTCCAGAGACAGTCAGACGAACAGACAGACACAGGGTTAGGTGTGGAAATAAATCACCTTTAAAAAAAAGCAGGGGGAAAGGGCGATAATTATACTTTGTACATCCATACCAACACATCTTCCCCCATTTGAATCAAACATTATCATCGATCTTCTTTTTCTTTATTTCTGGTTTTCTCGTTCACCTTACCTCCTTCCTACCTTCCCTCTTCCTACCACCCCCATCCTGCTTCCTATTTCCTCTGCCTTCTCACTTTAAAAAAAAATTATTCTTTAACGTGTCAGCTCGACAGGCCAGACCTACAAACAATGCACAATCATCACCTTCCGATGTTTTGTGTGTGTGTGTGTGTGTGTGTGTGTGTGTGTGTGTGTGTGTGTGTGTGTGTGTGTGTGGCATCAGTTGTCGGATCAATGGAGCACCTAATGAGGTGACTTTTTTTTTTTACTCCTAAGGCCGAAATCCACCTCTTCATTTTTGGTGCTTCACATTATCCTCTTCACCTGAAAAAAAAAGCGGAAAAAAACAAAAACAATTTCCATAACTAGCTTTTTTCTTTCCTTTTTTTTTTTTTACTTTTTCTTCCTTTTCTTCCATTTGGTTTTCTTCTTCCTCTTTATTTTTAACAACCAGTCTCTTACACACCATGCATAGTCTGCATGTTCTCTTACAAATGGACATAGTTTTGCTGATTTTAGTGTTTTGGCGTTTGATACAATGTGTCTGGGTTTGTTTATGTTCTTTCTTCCTTCCTTCCTTTCTTTCCTTCCATTTCTTTGTCTGTTGTTTTCTTTGTATAAACAACACATTATCAGAGTGAGTGTGCCAGCACACCACACATTAGAACCTACCGATGTTGAAGCAGTTTAGTTTTCGCCTGTCTCGTTTCTTCCCCCCGGGGAGCCCTCAGGCTAAACACAGCTGTCACGCGATGCGCCGCACACATCCTATAGCCACCACGGCCATCCTGTGAGGAGCCCTCAGGCTAAACATAGCTGTCACGCGATGCGCCGCACACATCCTATAGCTGTCACGGCCATCCTGTGAGGAGCCCTCAGGCTAAACATAGCTGTCACGCGATGCGCCGCACACATCCTATAGCCACCACGGCGATCCTGTGAGGAGCCCTCAGGCTAAACATAGCTGTCACGCGATGCGCCGCACACATCCTATAGCCACCACAGCCATCCTGTGAGGAGCCCTCAGGCTAAACATAGCTGTCAGGCGATGCGCCGCACACATCCTATAGCCACCACGGCCATCCTGTGAGGAGCCCTCAGGCTAAACATAGCTGTCACCCGATGCGCCGCACACATCCTATAGCCACCACGGCCATCCTGTGAGGAGCCCTCAGGCTAAACATAGCTGTCACGCGATGCGCCGCACACATCCTATAGCCACCACAGCCATCCTGTGAGGAGCCCTCAGGCTAAACATAGCTGTCAGGCGATGCGCCGCACACATCCTATAGCCACCACGGCCATGCTGTTGGACATCCCACCTTCCTAATTACCTAATAACTTTTCTACCAGAGAACCAAATGCCAAAGGAAGTATCAAGTTTTTGTTGTTGTTTTTCTCTCTCTCTCTCTCTCTCTCTCTCTCTCTCTCTCTCTCTCTCTCTCTCTCTCTCTTCTTAGTAAAGAGTGCAGGACCAGATAGAATTGTAGCAGAAATGTTGAAGAATGCAAACACAACTGTAATCGATTTCCTTGTTCATTTATTTGCCCAACTTTTTGATAATGGCATCTTTCCATCAGAGTGGGCTAAATCAATTATTGTACCAATTCATAAAAAAGGAGACGTGAACAATCCCGACAACTATCGTGGAGTATCACTTACCAGCATTTTAAGTAAAATCTACACTCACATACTAAATACAAGATTAACTGAATGGGCTGAAACTGAAGAAAAAATATTGGAAGAACAAGCAGGTTTTAGAACCAGTTACAGCACCATAGACCATATATTTACACTATATTCTTTGATTCAAAAACATCTATTCTGCAAGTCGAAGCTCTACATTGCATTTGTAGATTTCAAGAAGGCCTTTGACTCGGTAAATCGAAATACTCTGTGGAATGTACTCCGTAAAAGTGGTGTTAATAGTAAATTGTACATGGCCATTAAGGGGTCTACAACTCAGTGCTGGCATGTGTGCGTGTGAAGAGTGAATATTCAGATTATTTTAATTGTCCAAATGGAGTAAAACAAGGATGCTTGTTGAGTCCACAATTGTTTTCCTTTTTCATAAACGAATTGGCTGTGGAATTGTCCCGCAAAGGCAGACATGGTATCCAGATAATACCTGGAGCAGTTGAATTAGTTTTATTACTGTATGCTGATGATGTTGTTCTTCTGTCCGGAACAGTTTTAGGTTTGCAAAGCCAACTAAATGTATTGAAAGAAGAAGCAGATCGCTTAGGTTTATCAGTTAACTTGGATAAGACAAATATAGTGGTCTTTAGAATGGGTGGCCACCTATCAGTGTGTGAAAAATGGTCTTATGGAAATGCAGACCTTCAAGTAGTTAATTCATATAAATATCTTGGAATGATATTTTCAACAAAATTAACTTTCCGCTACGCATGGGAAGAATCTCTAAGAAAAGGGAAAAAAGGTACTATTTGTCACGGTCAAAAATAGAACAACCAAGTCGTGGTCCAGGTTGTTTGGACATAAGCTCTAACTCAAATATTCTGGGCGCCACATAGACGGGCCCATGGTTCGGATCCAGCCAATTAAGCATAGGGGAGAGGCTCCACAGAGACGGTCTGTCCGGCTAGACGGACTAAGCAGCTTTGACCGACGCCTCGATGTCTAGCGAGACGAGTCGTAGCGCCTGGCTCAGGCTCATCTAGCCAATTTGTGGAACCAGCGCCATTGTTAGTCAAGTCGGACGTCGCAGGTTAAAGCAGGAAAGGGAGAGGGAGAAGGTAGTGTGTGGTGGGGGTGAAATCTAGCTAATCAATTAAATGACCAATTGACCACCACAGAGAGTAAGGCGTGTAGGCGTGACTGTCATGATTTGAATATCCAATGGAATTAGAGGGAGATAACTTCGGGTATCAGGGTAAAAATACTGACCAATGGTACTCGCCCTTTTTGGACAGATCGGAACGGAATAAGAAGGATGTGAGAGTGAGAGAACGGCAGAACGAGGGGGAGAACGAACAGAGAGACAGAGAGAGAGAGGTCTGAGTGTAATCTCTGAGGAGAGAAAAGCAGAGAGATGAGGGGAGGAGAGAAGAGAACCAAGTTGAGAGATTAGCATGAGATAGTCTGCAGAGGAAGGACTGAGGAGAGATGTGGAGAGAGAGAGCTGCTAACTAACGAGGAGGAAAAGAAAGAAAAGAAAAAAAGAAAGAAAAGCAACCATGTCCATTTGATAAGAGCAGACTAGAAGAGAGAGAGAGAGAGTGCAATGCGTTAATGCAGGAAGAAAGAAAGGAGAACAGATCGATGTTGATAGTCACTGTTCTATCTTCACTGGGGTTCGACCTCATACTTGGCCAGCGCCACTTTCATCGACAGACCAACGCCAGTGCCAACAGTCTAACCTGACCAGGCGCCAGCAGACCAAGACCAGTGCCAGCAGTTGCGTCGTGCTTGTGAAAGTGACAGTGAAAAGAAAGAAAAAAAAAGAAAAGAAAAGACAGTGATTCGTGAATAGTTAAGATCACCTGGCCAGGTAAAGTAGAAATCTATTTATACCCGGGTTAGTTAATGATGTTTTAGACAAATGATTTTGTGAAGTTCAGGAAAGAGAGAATGTTTTATTTTGTTTGATTCCATATGCATTGATGGTTCGTTCTATGAACATGTGTAGTAAAGTTATAGACTTTACTAGTGGTTTGATGTGACGAATGCATGATATATGAATGAGATCGTAAGCAAGCTGTGAGTGTGTTTGGGCTGTGCGCTAGTCCTTCCTCCATCGACATCACCCGAGGTTGACACTATTGAAATTCTGAAATCCTGAGAAAACTAAATTGTACAGACTGTAGTATATTTTGGAAAATGTTTGATACACAGATAAAACCTCTTCTTACATATGCAGCTGAAATTTGGGGCTTACATGAAAATTCGATGATGGAAAAAGTACATACGTATGCTATGAAGCGTTTCCTTTAAGTACCTATTCATTCATCCAACACCGTTTTATATGGAGAGATGGGCAGATACCCTTTGTACATAAGTACATTTGTGAAATGTATTAAGTACTGGTTGAAGATCTTGAAGCTACCCCAGTCCCGTTTTAGCAGGCAAGCCTATGATACGATGCTTTTAGAAATGGAAAAAGGTAAAGAAAACTGGGCTCATAAAGTAAAGAAAGTCCTTTCAGAACAGGGTTTTGGAATAGTGTGGATGGCCCAGGAAGTAGGGAATGAGCATCAGTTTATTGCGGAATTTAAAGACAGGCTTATTTGTTCTTTTAAACAGAATTGGCACTCAGATATGGAAAGTAAAGAAAAATATCGCTGGTTTTTCTCATTTAAGAATGTATTTCATTCTGAAAAGTTTCTCAATGT
>JAFLJL010002667.1:55000-56277 GCA_018398815.1 Conus ventricosus
CTAACATATAACTCCTGGTCATATACGATATTCGAAACTTGGTTGTTTCTCCTCAGTGACCGCGGAAAGTGGAATTTGACTCCCTGCCTTTTTCGAACTTTCGAAATATCGGTATATGACAGGAGTTATATGTTAGTGAGTTTCCTCCCTATTGGAGGATGTCTCCCCTTTGGAGAATATAAGCTTGCTGAAGGCTCATTTTGAGAGCATTTATTTTATTTTTCCCATTCACCCATTGGGGCACATACTGTTAGTTAGGCAGAGTGCAGATATGAATGCTTATCTCCCCTATTTCTTCAATCTAAGACATAAGAGCAAGCTTTGTTTATAATTCAATATTTCTTGCAGTCATTGCCACACCAAGCTGCTCTGTAAGTTGCTGGAACGGTGCGGTACTTATCCTTGGAATTTATTAGTTTGTTGTATTTTAGTCCTTGCAGATTCATTCCAAGAACTGGCCTCAGCACTTGTGTCTTAGAGGATATCTTTTTATATTTTCTACTTTTCACAAGAAATGTAGCTTGTTTTGCTCTTTTATGATTTTCTTTTGCTTCTTAGATGGCACCTTTGGGCAGTGTCCTGTGCGTGCCTGTACCATCGTCAACACAGCGCAGGCCTCCAAGGGTGGTACAGGACTGCTCTAAAGGCAGGCGAAGACAGTGCTTCTCTGGGTCCTCCCCAGCACCTTCGGGTGTTTCTTTTTCTTTGTCAAGGAGCGTGAAAACCTCTCACAAAAGGCATTAGACTCTTGGAGGCAAAGGGACGTTTGATAGTAGTATACAAATAGGTAATAGACCAATTATAGGTAATAGGCCAATTAACCAGGGTACTTACCACGCACACGGCCGAACTGTGTGAAGGAGGCGGAGTGGTCAGATGACAAACAACACTAGGAGAGAGTTCGGACCTGCCTGGTGGCGAAAGGGGGAAGGGTTGTAACCACTACGACCTCGGGGCCCAAGTGAGTGCTAAATGCTCGGTCAGCTGAGGTTCTTGTGTAAACAGTCAGTGAAGGCAGGGGGCCTTGGATTTGTTCAGATGGTATTGCCGTGGGTCACTGTGTTGGTTCTATTGTCAGGCTGGCTGAATGCGTGTGGAGGTTGTAGTAGCCCTCTTTAAGATAATTACTGTGTTAAGTAACACGAAGTCGGCGGATTTGATGTCATCTGGTGCTAAATGGTGTTGCTATCAATTAGGTAGGAGGTGTGTGTAAATGTGTGTGTGTGGAATGTAGCGAGCGGAGATCAGGGTACTTGTGAACTAGGGGTTGGAAGCAG
>JAFLJL010002668.1:0-25000 GCA_018398815.1 Conus ventricosus
ACCCACACACACACACACACCCACACACCCCACACAAAAAAAAAAAAAAAAAAAGGAGAGGGGGGAGAGAGAGAAGAGAGAAGAGAGGGGGAGGGGAGAGGGGAGAGGGGAAGAGAGAGAGAGAGAGACGACAGAAAACAGACAGACAGGCAATTGTAAGCTATGTGGAAATTTTGGGTGAACGTTTCCTGTTGCCCCGGAATTGATTTAAAAGATCCTTATGTTCCCGTTCCCTAGGGGCTCCTTTCCCTTTCTGCTCGCCCCTTTCATCAGCATAAACGCACATATTGACTCCCTTCCCCCCCGAGATCTTGGCCGCCGGAAAAGTTTAAATATTCCTAAACCCCAAAGAACCTTTACCAAAATTCCCCAACACTCTGAAACAAAAAATGTCTCTCCAAGTGTTGCTACAAAAAAGAAGGTGAAACCAGCCTGATTTCTCGTTGCCGATCGGTTTTTTTTGAATGTATTTCAAACAATGAAATGAATGGAAATTTCCCATGCTAACTTTTCTACCGCAGACCATGAAGCTAAGTGACATCGACCGACCGTTCACCTTCACATCCTGGGCGGGGTTGCTTACTCAAAGGCCATATTCGGATCGGCACACAACAAGGAAAACACACGTGTTCTGAAACTTCAATATTACTGTGTTTATACCCAGTGATGCATGGTTTTTTAAAAAAAAATGACCAAAGAGATTCTCCTTTGCTTTCAGTACTTCTTTTCCCGACATTAAGCGTTACAAATATGCCCAAGGGAATAAGAAAATAACTTGTCTGTGTAGGTCAAATATATTCTTTGGCAAATGGATTACAAAACCCTCGACCACTTAATCCCTGGGTGCCACAAAATTTTCGCTTCCTATTTGTTATTTTTTTGGGTCTGGTGTGGGGCGAAAAAAGAGGAAAATTGACCTTCCAAATTTCCCTGTGAAGTGATTTTTTTTTTAAATCATGATTAAAACCATGGTGGTTCCAGAAGTCGTTTGACATTGGCGATGTTTGGGCCCCCAAAGTCAATTACAGTTTCCTTATTCATTGTTTTATTTGCTTTTCGTTTTTTCTTGTTAAATAGAAACAGCTCCGTAATCCCACTTCAAATGGACATAGCTGCTGGTGATTATGGGGAGATAAAAAGAAATGTGCGAACAGAACATATAAACTTTCAAAAAAATCTCTCTCCCTTGGGCTTGCTGTCTGTCTGTCGTCTGTCTGTCTGTTGTTTTTCTCTCTCTCTCTCTTTCTCTCTCTCTCTCTCTCCCCTCTCTCTCTTTTTTCTCTTTCTCCACTCTCTCTCTCTCTCTCTCTTCTCTCTCTCTCTCTCTCTCTCTCTCTCTCTCTTCCCTTCTCTCTCTCTCTCTCTCTGTATGTTTTTTGTCTGTCCATTGCGTACATACTTTGCCCTCGCTTTTTGTTGGATCTGGGAAACAACATTAGTGTGTGCCTTTGGGCGGGGAATATAACCCTTAACAAAAAGGTTTTAGGATAGACAAGGGCCGGAAGAGAAAGATCAAACGACAAAGGCACAGAATCAAACTATTTCCGGTCACAGGGCCCTGGGGGAAAAGGAATCAGGGTGAGCAGCATTTTCCTGTCTTGGTATGTGGCTCCGTTAGGGCTGAAACAACGCCCCAAAACAAACCACACCAAAACAAAGAGGCGATGAGCAACTGATGACAGCGAAACCACACCACATCAACGAAATGCGTGATCAAAATGAGACAGCGAAACCAACCCAAAAACACGAAAAAGCATAACAACAATGATGACAGCGAAACCACACCCAAACACAACGAAATGCGATGAACAACATGGACAGCGAAAAACCCACCAAACACAAACGAAAGCGTTTATTCAAAATGATCAGCGAAACCACACCAAAAAACAACGAAATGCGTGATACAACATGATGACGGAAACCCACCAAAAACAAAGAAAGCATGATACAACATGGTACAGCGAAACCACACAAATACAAAAAGAAATCGATGATACAACTGGTGACAGCAAACCCACCAAAAACAACGAAATGCAATGATACGCATGGAAGCAAAAACCCCACCAAATACAACGAAATGCGAAATACAACATGAGACAGTGAAACCACACCAATACAACGAAATGCGTGATACAACATGGTGCCCGCGAAACCACACCAATACAACGAAATGCGTTGATAAAACCCATGGTGACAAGCCCGACAAAGGGATGTAACACCAACACTTTCAAAGTTCCTCCAGAAGGGAAATGACTTCCCCTCTTCTGTCGTGTCTGAGAGTGAAGTCAACGTTGCATTCTGATCGACACACGGAAGGCTCTGCGCAGAATCAGCGTTGTTGTGACAAGTCTGGTGCTGCGGTGTTCTTGAGTCGCGCATCGTCTTCGTCTGATATTATGATTTGTCACTGAGTCGGGCCATCGTCTTTGTCTGATATTATGGATTTGTCACGGGATCGTCGATATTATGGTTTTTGTCAGTGAGTCGGCGCATTGTTTCGTTGATATTATGACTTTTTTCATTGGTCGGTATTGCATTGTCTGTGTATGGTTTGTCACTGAATCAGCGCTTTTTGTAGCACCCTGTTATCATAACTATTTTTGTATTACTACTCATCATCTCATCATCTCACATCATCATTACAATTTTTGGGTCGTTGAGTTAGCTCATTGTAGCATTCTATTATTACATGTGGGTCCCCAAAGGTCAGCGGATTGTGGCATCCCATTATCAAAGTTTTGTCTTCGAGTCTGCACAAAAATTTTTACAAGGAAGTTTAAATGCAGCTTTTAACTTACGTGTGCTCAATAGTGTGTAAAAAAAAAATTAATAACCAAAACCCCGATGCACGCTTTCTGGCTTGAAAACGTTCTTTTAATCACACGCAACAACGCTCTTTAGGAATGCGCTTTGACGGTACACTCTTTTTTTTCTTTCTTTCTTTTTTTTCCCGGCGATTTCTGTCTCCTCCAGAAGGGACGCTCAATTACGTCGGCTCGCGCCCAAGCATTTTGGTCGCACTGGGATCTATAAGTGGTGTCCTGGTATGTTGATCAGAACAGGCGCGACTTAACACACGAAAGTGACTCACAGCAGGCAGTTGTCCCCGGGCGGGTTGCCTCAGACGATTATACTTGACGGCTCGCTGTAAATGCGTTGCTGAGGCTGCCGAGGGCAGCCCCAGGGTGTAACACGTGAGGGAAGCCGGAACTAGCCACGGGGAATGGGAATGAAGTTTAAATGATTTGAATGAAGATGATGGAGTAATGATCCCGACTGATACATACCTCAGGAGCTGAAAGAAAACCAAAACAAAACCTCATGAATGCAGTTTTTTGCAGGTAAGGGTTTAAACAAATATGCTTTTTGCCATGGAAATATCAGTTATTCCGAAATCGTTAACATGTGATTTTTCCGTGTCGTATAAGGGATGGATGCCTTATTCCGCTTAGCTCTATGACCTAACTTGTTTGTCAGCCTGCCCCGCCACTGGAAGGAGAAGGGGAGGGTGGCGGGCTGGGAGGGGAAGAGGGTAAAATGGAAGGGGGTTGGGAGTTATTGCAATGTTTTTTTTGTTGTTGTTTTTTTTGTGGGTTTTGTTGTTGTTGTTGGGTTGTTGTTTGTTTTTGGGTTGGTGTTGTTGTTGTTGCCCAAAAGAATCTTACTCATGAGGATGGGAACAGAAGAGGTGAGTCTGGTTCCACGTTCTTGAGGCTTGCGACCAGGAAGTGCACCCACTAACCTGATATACCTCAAGTTCTTGCGGCCCAGTTTTGGAAAACAAAGGTTCCGCATCAAGGGGGCTGTTGACGTTAAAACACATCAGAGGCGCTCTATGATTTGATCCGTTGAAGAATCAAACACTCACAAATGTGGATGCCCAGGTGTTGTCTATGTCTTATCACATTTGGTTACTCCGGACTTCTTGCGCTCTTCCGAAGAGATAAAGAGAAGGGGGATCAGGGAGGAGGGGGGAGGGGAGGAGGAAGAGGAAGAAGATTTATCAGCAGTAGTCGTTGTTGTAGTCGTGTAGTATTTAGTAGTAGCAGCAGTGCATAGTAGTAATAAAAGCAGTCAAAGTCAACGATGCGTAAAGGATAGCATACGTTGCTTAAAAACAGGTATTGTTAAACTACAGTGTATGTCTGTTACAACCCTGTCTCGAGTCACCCGCCGGGTGCGTATATAATACTGTCGCCATGGAATTGTATGGGCGAGCGATAGCAGTTTCCGTGAAATATTGTGCAGCGACAATATTATGCGGAAAAAATTTGTCGCGCGACAACTTTTCACGAACATGTCCTATAGAATATTGTAGCTGTCTATAAAATACGTCGCTCAAATTTGGGGACAGTTTGGCGCAGGACACTGTGATTGTTGCCCGTGAATGCTGTCGCTAGGGGAACATTTCCCACGTGAAATTTTACTGATAGAAGTTAACTTTCCTGTGAAATAATAGGGTCGCGGGGGTTAGTATTTCACAGCAAACGATTTTTTCTGCAAAGTGAAAAAACGTCGCCGCGGTTGAGCGTCAAAATATCACAGACAAATAATGCAGCCTCCCAATTGAATAAAAAATTTCGCCAGTGATTTTTTTATCATAAATGTTTTTGACGAAAAGGCCAAATTCCATTCGTGTTTGTGTGGGTGTGTGTGTTGTGGTGTGGTTTGTGTGTGTGTGTGTGTGTGTTGTGTGTGTGTGTGTGTGTTGTGTGTGTGTGTGTGTTTGTGTGTGTGTGGGTGTGCGCCACGCTTTTGAAATGTGTTGTCTTTAATCAATTCGTGGGCCTAGACATTCACACAACGAAAGTAGGGAAGTGGGGGTAAATTAGAACCCCTGAGAAATGCAGCCTACCTCCTTCACTAATTTACTTTCACTAAAGGGTAAATTATTTGTAAAGTTTACCATAAAGCTTCATATTAGTGCAGCCATCAAATGGCTATCTTTATTTTCAAAATTTTATATCAGAAATCAAAAACTCAAAAGAAAAGGAAGCCCCCTTTAGACATTTTTAGGATTTAAATGGGCCAGGGAGTGGAAATATTGGGCCCGGGCCTTTATTAACAAAAGCAAACCAACATTGTTTGTCTTTTGGCCTATAAGATGTGTGAGCTTGTTCTAATCCATTTAAGGCACCAAAGGTCTCACATTATTCTTTAAACTAAACTTAAGAGTAAAGGTATCCCTATTGTCAGAACAAAAACACAAACAGGGATAGAGTCTAAACCTATACAAGCCAAATTGCGAACAGACGTTTTCAGTGTCTCTTCAGGAAATGTGACCTTTTCAAAAGTTCACAACCCGCGAAGTACTCGCCGGTTGCATTCCACTGTTTCATACGCGTAGCCCATCGTGGGAAAACAAAAGGGTACAGGCCGAAATTATTGTCTTACAGCATTTTAGCATTTTCGATGATTCTGACAGCGGTCAGTCATCAGCCAAATATCCAATAAATTAAATTCCCAAAAACGTTTTACCCTGCCACCTCCTCGCCAGCACTCCTTTTATTTGATGAATTATTGTATCAACTACCGCAATTCTTAACATCAAAGATTTTGGTCAAAGAACGACAAACTTGTCTCCAATTTCAAGCAAGGAAAGATCAGTGGCAAGCCCACATGTCTTTGACGCCTGTCAACAGTCACAGAATAACAAAAAAGTCAAAAGGTCCAAATCGCTTAAAATTCCACGACTCATATTTCCAATTTAGTGTATTCATTTAAATGCTCTCTCCTTTTCTCTCTCTCTCATCTCTCTCTCTCTCCTCCATCTCTCTCTCCTCCCTCTTGTGGGTGGTGTGGTGTGTGGTGTGTGTGTGTGTGTGTTGGGGTGGTGTGTGTGTGTGTGTGTGTGGTGTTTGTTGGTTTTGTGCTTTAATGTAATGGTGCGTGGCGTGTGTATTCCCGTACTTGTAAAAGCCAATAAACATACGCCGAGAAAGTGACGGAAACGTTAGAGATCATGCCTACTTTCCACTACATGCGCCCGCGCGCACACAACACACACACACACACAAACACCACCCACACACACACACACACACAACACACCACACCACACACACACACACACACACATGCGTGGGGTCCGAAAGGGAAACAAACCCTGTAGGAGACTTGACAGCAATCTTTAGAGAAGGAACCCCCCTCGCCCCCCACCCCTCCCCTCAGAGAAGTATTTTGGCCCTGAACTTAACGCTTTAGGAGGCCAGGCGATCCACGTCATAAAACCCAGATACCCTCCTGCTACCAACATTTTCCCATTTCTGGTGTCACGAGTCCTATGACGTTTGGGGCCATCTGGGGTGGTGGAATTGTTCATTTATTTATTGTCGTTGTTGTTGTCTGTATCAGTCCCTTAATGTGGCTTGTGGTGTGTTTGCACCTTAATGTTGTTCGCTCAGGTTTAGGTTTACTTTCTATCTCTCTCTCTCTCTAATTTCACTGTCCGTGCAATTCTCCTGCAGGTTCACGGGTGCTGGTACCTTTCTTTTGAACTGGCTGTCTCTATCGGCCTCTCACCTGTCTTTTTAAACCTGCCGCACGTGCAGCATTCCTCTTAGCTTGAGGTATTTTCACTCTGTGACGTAGGTGGCATGTTGGCTGCCATCGGTTAGTAAGGTTTGCTCTTCACTCCGAGCGGAAGATGTCCCGGGGACGCCCGCTCCGGTTTTGGTTCTCTCCAAACATCGCCAAAGGTACGGTCGGTGCCTTCATCCCTGCATCGGCCCTGTGGGGGGGGACGTCACGTCATCTTTTCCGCATCTGCTCGGGTGGTCCTCTCGACTGGACAGAGGGCAGAGGGGTCGCTTGACCCGCCATTTTTGGGGCCCACCCACGGAAAGCTGGTAAGCATCAGTTTCGTGGTTTGTTTGTTTTTTTGTTGTTAGCCGGCTAATTCTTCTCTTTTGCGCATTTCCTTTTGTTTCAAAATTATAAAAGAAATATTGTTTGAGACCACTTTCTCTGGTTAATTAAATCTTTAACCTGGCCATTCTAAATTATATCCAAAATTCTTTCTCCTTTCAATGCATCTGGTGATGCGGTAGTCGTGGGGAGGGGGGGAGAAAACCTGGTGATTAGGGTTGGAACTTGCTTGGTCCGCTTGCCCGCCCCGTCACAATCACCGGGTCTTTATTCTTCGGCCACCGTCTGTTTGTGTTTGCAAGGGGAACGAGTGTTTTTGTGTTTGCGAGCGTGCGTACGCGTGAATTAGTCATTTGGATGCGTGGTTGGAGAATTGTTAGTTTTGAAATGTTACTATAAAATGTGGGGATAATCTTTGCCATTGAATTATGATTATTTGCAATTGTGGTGGCAGTTTAAAAAGCAATGGTTGCTGTATTAGTTCAGTTCCTAAGAAAGGAAAACGTTGAACGTGAGTGAGGGAAGGATTGAAGATATAAATTGCTATTCGTTTTATTTAGCCTGTTAATGTAATCTCTTACCTGCTTCGTGTGAGGGGGACCTTTAGCAAACTTTCCCTCATTTGGTTTGTTTACTGTGTTATGCTCAGGTCTGTGTTGAGCTGGTGTTACTAATGTATTCAGCAAACCCCTCCCCTCGCCCACCATGCGAGGGGCTGTTAGGATTAAGCAGCAAATTCAGACCGTACTGACTGGGGGTTCTAGTACCCTTTTTTCCCTTTTCCAGTTCCTTCCGTTTTCTCCCCCCCGGGGCTTCACCCGAAGCTTGCGCTGTTGGGGCTGCGCAGCGTGAGGAGCACGTGGACCTTGCTGGATGGTCCTAACCCCTGTCCGGGACCTTCGCGACAACGCCTCGTCTCACGGGAGGCGTTCTCCACTGTCCTCGGATTCCTACAGCTCATGTGATATGTGGTTAGCTCTGTGTCGTGAAATTTTGGGTGTGTGTTGTGTCAAGGGTGTCAACATTGAAAGGGACTCTGTTCAAGAACAGCCCGGTTTGGGAAAACCTGATTTGACACGGTACTCTCAGGGGACTTTGGAGAGACAGGGTGAGGGGGAACCCATGAAGCACAAAAAAGGAACGTGTGTTGGAAACGCGTATTTATGATTATGGTTATGTTGTGTGTGGTGAAATGCTTGTTGTGATATGTATGTTGTGTGTGTTGAAATGCTTAATTGTGATTTGCTTTTGTGTGTGTTGGAATGCTTATTTGTGACTATGTGTGTGTTGGTGTGAATAAATGGGGGTATTGTATTTTTAATCTTTCTTTTTGTGGTCTCTTGGGGGGCATGTGAGTTCAGTCACTCCCTTCACTCCCATCTAGACCGATCCTGTCAGGGCAGACCTCCAGGGGTCGGTCGTGACATTTGTGGGGGCTCGTCCGGGATTGTAAAGGGGTTCTGACTGTCTCTCTCGTTTCGCGGAAAGTACCTGTCCATTTTCTGTCTGTTTTGTATACGTTTAGATAGTTTGTCGTGTTTTGTTTGTGGGTGGTTGGCTGGGTGACTCTAGCGTGTAGGGGGTCTTTTGGTGGCCTGAAGGAAACACTGGTGTGACTGGGGGTCGAGTTGAGACGAAGGGGAATGGGACCGCGTCCAGACCTCCTCTTTCCGCCGGGTGGCCCTCACGCAGATACGGCCGTAAGACTTTCCTCTCTGTTGCCACTCAGTCTGCCATTCCTGTTTTGTGGTTAAACCAGTTTTCTTAACCGGTGGTTGAGTACAGGTGGGTGTATCGGGGGGTTAGCGTCACATTTTTTTTCTCCGGATTCCGTCTGTCTTTTTTTTTTTTTTTGTGGGTGAGCCCACAGCACTGTTGCTCGTGTTGGGAGCGTGGTGTTGCCAGAGTGGGAGCAGCCTGGAACATTTTTTTTTTTTTTTTTTTTTTTTCGGTGAGCCCCACCGCACTGTTGCTCGTGTTATGGAGCGCGGTGTTGCCAGAGTGGGAGCGCCTGGACATTGTACGTTGACATTTTTTTTTTTTTTTGCTGTTTCTCACAGTCAGTCACCAAGAGACGTGACATATCCGAGCGGTATTTGGTTTCTTTCAATGGAATTGTCTTTCCCCTGTATTTGAGAACCGTAGGATATAGTTGTCTGGGGGAAGGGTCCGGGCTGGTGGTATGGCGACGCGTGCGTCGAAGAAGAAAGGGTTTTCCAAAATGTAGCCCCTACTATTAGTACCAGTACTTCGACTACAGTGACTTCTACTTATTCCAGTGCTGTAGCCGATAGTCCAGCGAGAACTTTCACTGCATCTTCGCTTGGGGATCTTCCGCTGAGACCCCGACTGGCACTTCAGCTCGGAAGCGTCAGAGTAAGTGAAGCAACTGTGGGCTTTCTGTTGAGTCGCAGAAACCGAAACCCCCCTCTTCTCCATGCTTCCCCTTGTAAGGAGCATGCCCGGGAGACTTTCCTCATGGGAAAGTCGAGACCCAAGGGCGGGCCAAACGGGTCATCCTCCCGTGTCGGGAGTGGTGAATCCTGCTCAGGATATCGCCTCTGTCCTGATGTTTTTGGAGCGACAGCGACGAGAGGACGAGGCTCTCCCGTCGGGAAGAGTTAGATAGACAGGGAAACTCTCCGTCAGGAAGAGGTAGCTTGCGTAGGGAAGGGGACTGTCAGACGGGAAAAGTCCTCTGTCGGGAAAAGAGCTAGATGGGAATGGAGGCTCTGCGCAGAGAGGAGACTGCCAGACAGGAAGCACTAACCGTTAGGGAAGAGAGGGAAAACAACTTCTTTCGGGACTTCCTGCATCTGTAAATCGGGGGGTTAATCAACAGGCAAGTGATAGAGTTAGAGGCCAAAATTAAAAGCTTCCAGAGTTCAGACCTAGTGAGGAAAATTTATGTACTTGGAGCATTTCGACAAGGTAGCAAGTTCGTACCAATCGTCTGAGGAACAAAAGGCCATGAAACCTTTTTTTCTGGATTATCAGGTGCTGCAAGGGAGTGTGTGCTCACTCAAAATAAAGGGCACGTTTTATGCAGACATGCAATTGGCTCGGCGGTAACGTTTCCACCTTACCCCAGAGACGTACGGGAGGAAGTTCGGTCCATGAAAAAGAATAACGACGAGACCTTCGTGCGTTTTGGAGATAGGCTGCGCAAAACGCTGGGGTACTGGCGTCAGTTGGCTAAGCTGGAGTTTTGGGGATCTGATTCCATCGAACAGCTTACCAACACCTTTGTCCCCAGAGTTGAGGATCCGTATAGGCGAGACAGCACCACGGGATTTCGCGGCTGCGATTCATACCGCTGAGGTGTTTGCTGAAGCCCGTAGAGCTTATGGGCATCGCCCAGATACGGACAGGAAGACCCTCACAGGATTTAGTGCAATAAGGCGCCGAGACTGCTAGCGGGTCGAAAAAGGTAGGCAGTCATCGGGACCTCAGTACCCCGACTGTGTTTTCTTTGTGGTCGTCCCGGCCACATTAGGAAAGATTGCCCAAAAAGCCGTCGGTAGTCAGGGGCTAGTCCTTTCCGGCGTCCTCGTGCCTCGGCTAACGTGGGGTCCACCCCGTTTTCTGGTGGTACAGAGTGTCCGTGTTTCTTTCTGTTGTTGGTTCGTCCTTGGTCGACTCCATCAGGGATTCGGGACCCTCAACGCTCTTTGTGGATAAGGATTTGGTTTCCCCTGAGGCTCAGCGGGGCGCCAGTTACGATGTTGGGGGTTGGAGCGGGGTTTTACCTCCACCCGTCCTCTGTACTCATTCCTATCTCCCCCCCCTACTTCTGTGGCGAAGTATGGGCCATCGCGGTGGAGCGACCTCTGTATTCCCTTCTCATAGGGAATACCATCACCTTTGCAGACGGACGCAGTCAGTCTGTGTCTACGGATCTGCCCGTGCAGGCGTGTGTGGGATTTTACCACGTGCGCCAAAGCCAAGAAGCAGGAGCAGGAATTGCGTCCCATTCTTCAGCCGATCTCTGACGAGGTTCTTGAAAGGGCTGATCCTGCTACCATGGTCCGTCTTCAGGCCAGGGACTTGGATGTCCAACGCCTACGACAACTGGTGGATCGTCCCGCTCAGTCGGCCCGACACGCCAAGGTGAGCTTTAAGCTCCACAAGTGAATCCTCTTTAGGGTCTTCACTCAGGCAGATAGGGTGGCCAAGCAGCTAGTCGTCCCCAAAGCTTGAGAGAATTGTTCTCCGGCAGGCCCATGATTCACCTATGGCAGGCCATATGGCTCAAAGCGGACTTCGAGCAGGTAAGACAGGACTTTTTCTGGCCAGGGATGAACTCTCAGGTTAGGCAGTACTGCCGCAGTTGCGATGTCTCCCAACGGACAACGCCTAAGGGGCGCTTTAAAGCGTGTTCCCCCTAGGATCAGTGCCTCTGGTTGGGGAGCCATTCAGCAAGGTTGGTGTCAACCTGGTGGGAACCCATTAATCCCCCACCGATCCGGTCACCACTACATCTTGGTAGTGGTAGACTACGCGACTTGATACCCAAGGCTGTCCCGCTTAGGACCATTGATGCCCCACTGTTGCTGAAGCTCCTCGGCAGTTTTGGGGACGCGCACTGGCATGCCCAAGAAAAAAGTACGGCCGGAAGTTTGTACTGGAGAGCGATCATCATCCTCTCCAGAAACCGGGACCGGATCCGGCCAGTCAGTCGTCGACTCAGGGGTTTAAAGGCAGTGGAACGCGAGTCATGCTTTCACTTTTCGCCATACAAGGGTTTCCAGCAATACGGATGCTGATATCTCAGTCGAGCTCCGTAGTCAGCACGCCTTTGGGGGAAACCAGGGTTATGTCCCCTTTTGGTCTCTGTATCAGGTGTGACAGTTAACAGTAGTGAATTTCACCACTGGCTCGGATTGCTACTTTCATTGTTTGAAGGCTTGTTGTTTGGATAGATAAATGTAGTACTATGTATTTCCCTGTATAACTCTACATGGAATGTTTGTATTGGATTTATCGTACTCTGTCGATCAGAGTGTTGGGTTCGGCCCCATTGTTGTGAATTTGCACATGCGTAAAGGGTTTCAAAGGAGCACTGTATCTCAGAGAAACAGATGCTTTTAGAAGGGGGTTTGTCACGAGTCTATGACGATTGGCCCATCTAGGGGGGGGAATTGTTCATTTATTTTTTGTCGTTGTTGTTGTCATGTATCAGTCCCTAATGTGGCTTGGGGTGTGTTTGCACCTTAATGTTGTTCAGCTCGGGTTAGGTTTACTTTCTATCTCTCTCTCTCTAATTTCACTGTCCGTGCAATTCATCCTGCAGGGTTCACGGGTGGCTGGTACCTTTCTCTTGAACTGGCTGCCCTCTATCGGCCTCTCACCGGGTCTTTTCCCTGCCGCATGTGCAGCATTCCTCTTAGCTTGAGGTATTCTCCCCTCGTGACGTAGGGTGGCATGTTGGCTGCCATCAGTTAGTAAGGTTTGCTCTTCACTCGAGCGAAGATGTCCCTGGAGCGCCCGCTCCGTTTTGGTTCTCTTACCACATCGCGAAGGTACGGTCGGTACCTTCATCCCTGCAGTCGGCCTGTAGGGAGGGACGTCACGTCATCTTTTTTCCCCATCTGCTCTGCTGGTCCTCTCGACTGGACAGAGGGCAGAGAGTTGCTTGACCCGCCACTTTTGGGTCACCCAGGTAGCTGGTAAGCATCATTTCGTGGTTTGTTTTTTGTTTTGTTACCGGCTAATTCTTCTCTTTTGCGCAGTTTTCCTTTGTTTCAAAATTATAAAAGAAATTTGTTTGAGACCACTTTTCCCCTTGTTAACAATCTTTAACCTTTGGGCCCTTCTAATTATATCCAAAATTCTTTCTCCTTTCAATGCATCTGGTGATGCGGTGTCGGGGGGAGGGGGGAGAACCCGGTGATTTTGGGTTGGAACTTGCTTGGTCTCGCTTGCTGCCCCTTGTCACATCACCCGGTCTCTTATTCTTTTGGCCACGTTCTGTTTGTGCTTGCAAGGGGAACGAGTGTTTTGTGTTTGCGAGCGTGCGTACGCGTGATTAGTCATTTGGAGCGTTGGGGGAGAATTGTTTGTTTTGAAATGTTTATTTCATAAAAATGGGGAATCGTGCATTGGGGAATAGATTATTGCAATTGTGGGGCAGTTTAAAGCAATGGTTGCTGTATTATTTCAGTTCCTAAGAAGGAAACGTTGAACGTGAGTGGGAAGGATTTAAATATAAATTGCTATTCGTTTATTTTAGCCTGTTAATGTAACTCTTACCTGCTTCGTGTTTGAGGAGACCTTTAGCGAACATTCCCATTTGGTTTGTTTACTGTGTTTGCTCAGGTCTGTGTTTAGCTGGGGTTACTAATGTTCTTCAGCAACACCTCCCCCCGCCCACCATGCGAGTGGCTGTTAGGAATTAAGCAGCAATTTCCCCCCAACGTATGACTGCGGGTTCTAGTACCCCTTTTTTCCTTCCAGTTCCTTCCGTTTTCTCTCTCCCGGAGCTTCACCCGAAGCTTGCGCTGTTGGGGCCCGCGCAGCGTGGGAGCACGTGGACCTTGCTGGATGGTCTAAACCCTGTCCGGGCTTCACGACAACGCCTCGTCTCACGGAGGGGTTTCCCCCTGTTTCCCCGGACTTCCTACGCTCTGTGACCAGTCTGGTTAGCCTGGTCGTGCAATTTGGGTGTGTGGGTGTGCAAGGTGTCGGCATTGAAAGACTCTGTCAAGAACAGACCCGGTTTGGGGCACCTGTTCGACACGGTACTTCAGAGGACTTTGGAGAAGACGGGGTGAGGGGGAACCACATGAAGCACAAAAAAGGAACGTGTGTTGGAAACGCGTATTTATGATTATGGGTTTTGTTGGTGTGTGAAATGCTTTTTGTGACTTATGTGAATGTTGTGTGTGTTGAAAGCTTATTGTGATTTGGGATGTTGTTGTGTGTTGAATGTTATTTGTGACTATGTGTGTGTTTGGTGTGAATAAATGGTGTATTTTTATGTAATCTTTCTTGTGTTGGTCTCTTGCGGGCGTGTGAGTTCAGTCACTCCCTTCCTCCCATCTAACCGTTTCCCGTCAGGGCAGACCTCCAGGGGTCGGGGCGTGAATTTGGGGCTGTCCGGGGATGTGAAGGGTTTGAACGGGCTCTCCGTTTTCGCGGAGTAAACCCTTTCCCGTTCCCCCTCTGTTTTGTAACGTTAGATATTTCGTGTTTGTTGTGAGTGGTTGGCGGGGGACTCTAGCTGTAGGGGGTCTTTTGGCCTGAAGGAACATCTGGTGTGACTGGGGTCGAGTTGAGACGAAGGGGAATCGACCGCGCCAGACCTCCCCTTTTGCCGGGTGCCTCACGCAGATACGCCGTAAAACTTCCTCTCTGTTGCCCTCGTCTGCCATTCCGTTTGTGTTACCATTTTCTTAACCGGTGGTTGAGTACAGGTGGTGATCGGGCGTTAGCGTACATTTTTTTCTCCGGATTCCGTCCCGTCTTTTTTTTTGTTGGTGAGCCCACAGCACTGTTGCTCTGTTGTGGGGCGCGGGTGTTGCCAGAGGGGACAGCCTGACATTTTTTTTTTTTTTTTGTTGGTGACCCCACCGCACGGTTGCTCGTGTTATGGAGCGCGGTGTTGCCAGAGTGGGAGCAGCCTGGACATTGTACGTTACATTTTTTTTTTTTTTTTGCTGTTCCTCACAGTCAGTCACCAAGAGACGTGCATATCCGAGCAGTTTTTGTTTCTTTCAAGTGAATTGTCCCTTTCCCTGTAATTTTAACCGTAGGATATAGTTGTCATGGCGACGTCCGGGGCTGGTGGTAGGCGACCGGTGCGTCGAAGAAGAAAGGTTTTTTCAAAATGCAGTCCCTACTATTGCCAGTACTTCGACAAAGTGGGCTTTTACTTATTCCTGCTGTAGCCGATAGTCCAGCGAGTACTTTCACTACATCTTCGTAGGGGTCTTCCTGCTGAGAACCCGACTGGCACTTCCGCTCGAACGTCAGAGAATAGCGAAGCACCTGTGGCTTCTGTTGAGTCGCAGAAACCGAAACCTCTTCTTCATGCTTCCCTCGTAAGGAGCAGCCCGGGAGACTTCCCCAGGGAAATCGAGGACCCCGACGGGCCAAACGGGTCAAACCCCCGTGTCGAGAGTGGTGAATCCTGCTCAGATATCGCCTCGTCCTGATGTTTTTTGGAGCGACAGCGACGAGAGGACGAGGCTCACCGTCGGGAAGAGTTAGTAGACAGGAAACTCTCCGTCAGGAAGAGGTAGCTCTGCGTAGGGAAAAAAGGCTGTCAACAGGAAGCCCTCCGGGAAGAGCTAGATAGATGAGGCTCTGCGCAGAGAGGAGACGCAGACAGGAAGATCTGCAGAGAGGAGACTGCAGACAGGAGCACAACGTAGGGAAGAGATGGAACAACTTCTTTCGCGGACTCCTGCATCTGTAAATCAGGGGTTTACAACAGGCAATGATGAGTTAGAAAGGCCCAAATTTTAAAGCTTCCCCGGTTCAACCAGTGAGACATTGATATTGCTTGGAGCATTTCGACAGGGGCAAGTTGTACAATCGTTGAGGAACAAAAAGACCATGCACCTTTTTTCTGGTTATCAGGTGTGTGCAAGGAGGGGTGTGCTCACTCTAAATGAGGCGCGTCTTAGCAGACAGCAATTGGCTCGGCGTAAACGGTTTCCACTTACCCCAGAGAGTACAGGAGGAAGTTCAGGCCATGAAAAGAAAACGACGAGACCTTCGTGCAGTTTGGAGATAGGCTGCGCAAAACGCTAGGTACTGCGTCAGTTGGCTAAGCTGGGCTTTAGGGTCTGATTCTCATCGAAACAGCTACCAACACCATGTCCCCAGTTGAGGGTCCGTATAGGCGAGACAGCCCCCACAGGATTTCGCGCTGCATTCATACCGCTGAGGGTTTGCTGAAGCCGTAGAGCTTAGGGCATCGCCCAGAACGGACAGAAGACCCCACAGGGTTAGTGGCAATAAGGCGCCGAATGACTGCTAGCGGTAACAACGGCAGGCATTCATCGGGGACCTCAGTACCCCCACTGGTTTTCTTTGTGGTCGTCCCGGCCACATTAGGGGGAAAAATTTCCTAAAGCCGTCGGTAGTCAGGGCTAGTCCTTTCCCGCGCCTCGTGCCCGCCCAACGTGGGTCCATCCCAGCTTCGGTGGTAAAAGAGTGTCCAGTGTTTCTTCTGTTGTTGGTTCGTCCTTGGTCGGGCTCCATCAGGATTCGGGAGCTTTAACGCTCTTTGGGATAAGGGTTTTGTTTTCCC
This sequence comes from Conus ventricosus, assembly GCA_018398815.1. Lineage (NCBI taxonomy): Eukaryota > Metazoa > Mollusca > Gastropoda > Neogastropoda > Conidae > Conus > Conus ventricosus. The sequence goes on from JAFLJL010002668.1 coordinate 16,127, forward strand.
TGAGGCTCAGCGGGGCCAGTACGATTTGCAGGTTGGAGGCTGTTTTACTCCACCCGGGCCTTCTGTACTCATTCCTTCTCACCCCCTCTTTTGGGCGAAGTATGGCCTTCACGGTGAGCGACCTCTGTATTCCCTTCTTTATAGGGAATTCCATCACCTTTGCAGAAAGGGACCAGTCAGTCTGTGTTACGATCTGCCCTGCGCGTTTTGTGGGAGTTACCACGTGCGCCAAAGCCAAGAAAGCAGGAGCAGGAATTGCGTCCCGTTCTTCACCGTCTCTGACGAGGTTTCTTGAAGGGCTGATTCCTGCTACCATGGTCCGTCTTCAGGGCCGGGACTTTGATGTCCAACCTTCGACAAGGTGGATCGTCCCGCTCAGTCGGCCCGACAGCCAAGGTTGAGCTTTAAGCTCCACACGTGAATTCTCTTTAGGGTCTTCACTCAGCAGATAGGGTGGCCAAGCACTAGGGCGTTCCCCCAAAGTTGAGAGAATCTGTTTCCCGGCAGCCATGATCACCATGCAAAGGGCCCTATGGGCTCAAAGCGGACTCTCGAGCGGTAAGACCCGGACTTTTTCTGCCGGGGATGAACTCTCAGGTTAAGGATACTGCCGCAGTTGCGATGTCTGCCAACGGACAACGCCTAAGGGGCGCGTGAAGCGTGTTTTTCCCCTAGGATCAGTGCCACTGGTTTGGGGAGCCATTCACAAGGTTGTGTCGACCTGGGGGACCCATTAATCACCATCCGATCACGGGCAACCCCTACATTTGTAGTGGTAACCACGCAACTCGATAACCAGAGGCTGTCCGCTTAACTATTGATGCCCTAAATGTTGCTGAAGCTCCTGCAGATTTGGACGCCCTGGCGTGCCAAGAAGAAAATAGGGGGGGAAATTTGTACTGGAGAGCGATCATCATCCCTCCATACCCGGACCGGATCCGGCCTCAGTCGTGCCGGGTTTTGGCCTGGGGAAAGCAGAGTCATGCTTTTTATTTTCGCCATATCAAGGGTTCCAGAATACGGATGCTGATATCCACGGGTCCCCTAGTAGCAAAGCCCATTGGGGGAAACCCGGGTTATTCCCCTTTGGTCTCTGTATCAGTGTGAAGTTTAAATGTTTTGTCACCCCCGGCTCGGGTTTCACTTTCATTGTTGAAGGCTGTTTGATTGATAGAAAAATGTAGTACTATGATTTCCCCGATAACTCTACATGGAATGTTTGTATTGGATTTATCGTACTCTTGATAAGTGTTGGGTTTTTGGTCCCATTTTTGTGAATTTTGCACTGCTCAAGGTTCAAAGGAATCTGCTCAGAAAACAGATGCTTTTAGAAGGGGGGTTTTTTTCACAGTCCTATGACGATTGGCCCATCTGGGGGTGGAATTTTTCATTTTATTTATTGGCGTTGTTGTTGCGTGCATCATCCCTAATTTTGGGTTTTGGGGTTTTGCCCTTTAAAGTTTTCAGCCCCGGTTTGGTTTACTTTTATCTCCTCTCTCTCAATTTCACTGTCCGTGCAATTTATCCGCAGTTCAGGGTGGCTGGACCTTTTTCTTGAACTGGCTGTCTCTTTGGCCTCTCCCTGTCTTTTTAACCCGCCGCCTGCAGCATTCCTCTTAGCTTGAGGTATTCTCACTCTGTGACAGGGTGGCATGTTGGCGCCCTCGGTTAGGGGGGTTTGCTCTTCACCGAGCGAAATGTCCCTGGGAGCGCCCCTCCCCGGTTTTGGTTTCTCACCACATCGCCAAGGGAGGTCGGGAACCCTTTATCCCTGCAGTCGGTCTGTAGGGGGGGGAAAGTCACGTCATCTTTTCCCGCATCGCCTGCTGGGCCCTCGACGGCAGAGGGCAGAGAGTCCTTTACCCCCCCACTTTTTGGGCCCCAGGGTACTGGGAAGCATCATTTCGTGGGTTTTTTTTTTTGTTTTTTGTTACCGGGTAATTCTTTCCCTTTTGGCAATTTCCTTTTGTTTCAAATTATAAAAGAAATATTGTTTGAGACCACTTTTCTCTGGTTAATTCAATCTTTAAACCCGGCCATTTCTAAATTATATCCAAAACTTTTTCCTTTAATGCATCGGTATGCGGTAGTCGGGGGGATGGGGGGAACCCGGTGATTTAGGGTTGGGAAATTTCTTGGCTCGCTGTCCGCCCCCGTCACAAAACCGGGTTTTCTTATTCTTCGGCCCCCGTCGTTTGTGTTTGCAAGGGGAAAAGATGTTTTTTGGTTTTTTCGACGTGCTCCGTGATTGTCTTTGGGTGGTGGGTTTGGGAATTTTAGTTTTTAAAAGTTATATAAAATGTGGGGGAAAACGGCCCTTAATTATGATTTTTTGCAAATTTTGGTGGCAGTTTTTTAAAAAAAGGTTTCGTATTGTTCATTTTCCCAAAAAGGAAAAAAAGTTGAAATGAGTGAGGGAAAGGGTGAAGATATAAATTGCTATTCGTTTTTTTTGCCTGTTAATGTAATCTCTTACCTGCTCTCGTGGAAGAGACCTTTTGGGAAAATTCCCATTTGGTTTTTTTCTGTGTTATGTTTAGTCTGTGTTGATGGTGTTACTAATGTATCAGCAAACACCTCCCTCGCCCACCTGCAGTGGCTGTTAGGATTAAGCAGTAAATTTCAGACCGTACTGATGCGGGGGCTAGTACCCTTTTTTCCTTCCAGTTCCTTCCGTTTTCTCTCCTCCCGGGGGGTTTACACGAAGCTTGCGCTGTTGGGGGGCCCCACAGCGGAGGAGCACGTGGACCTTTGGGGTCGCCCCAACCCCTGTCCGGGACCTTCAGCGACAACGCCTCGTTCACGGAAGGTTCTCCACTTCCCTCGGGCTTTCCCACCTATGGGGACCATGTGGTTACTCTGTGTCCCTGCAATTTGGGGGTTGTGGGGTTTTCAAAGGGTGTCAACATTGAAAGACTCGTTCAAGAACGCCCCGGTTTTGGGGCACCTGATTTGACCGGATCCCCAGGGACTTTGGAGAGACAGGGGTGAGGGGGGAAACCCCATGAAGCCAAAAGGAAGTGTGTTGGAAACCCTATTTGTGATTATGTAAATTTTTTGGGTTGAAATGCTTAATTTTGGGTTGTGCATTTGTGTGGTTGGAAAGTTATTTGTGATATGTGTTGTTGGGGTGAATAAAGGTGTATTATATTGTAACTTCTTTTGGGTCTCTTGCGGGGGGTGGATTTCCCCTCCCCTCCCTTCATCCCTTAGACCGATCCTGTCAGGGCAGACCTCCCGGGGCGGTCGGACCCCCTTGCGATGCCGATTTTTTTTTTTAAGTGTTCTTTGATTGAGTTTGTGTGATGTCATGTTATTTCACTTAGAGAACTAAGTTGTCCATTTCAAGAATATCCATATTTTCTGCTGTTGTTGTTTGAAACGACCACAGAGAATACGCGTGCAAGACATTTCCCTTTCTTTTTTTTTTAGTTTTTTGAGGGGAAGAAAAGAGAGAGAGAGAGAGAGAGAGAGGGGGAGGGGGAGAAAAGAGAGAGAAAGAAAAAGAGAAAAAAAAAAAAACACACCCAAAAAACCCCACACACACCACACAACCCCCACACACACACACACACACCACACACACACACACACACATGCGCGGGCCCTGAAGAAAAAAAAACCTGTAGGGGGAGTTGAAGCAAACTTGAGAGAAGAACCCCCCCGCCCCCCCCCCCTCCCCACGGAGAAGCTTTGCCCTAAAATTACGCTTTAGGGGGGCCCGGCCTCGCCACGTCAAAAAACCTAGAAACCTTTTTTGCCAAAAATTTTCCCTTTTTTTCCCGGGGGTGGCGAATTTGTTTTTTTATCATATGGCGTCTCTGTTGTGCCGACGAGGGGCAGGCCAATTGGCCCTTTGCGACGGGTGGCTATAAAAAAACATTGTTTCCTCTCCTTTGTGGGTTTATTTCAAAAAAATCTTGGTGTCTCCACTGGTTTTAACTCTCTTTGAACTCTTGACCAGGTGCCTTGCCTAAAAAAGCCAGGCCTAACACTCAGTGCGGGTGCTGGGAAACTGCGCAACAGGAGGCCCGGTCCGCTTTCCTTCCCTAAAACCATGAGTGGTTTTGAAACACGAGGAAAATTCCCCTTTCACTATCATTTTTTTGTAATTGTTCGCGTGTTTTATTTAGGGAGGCACACCCCATTCCATCTCGCTGGGTTGAAAAATGCTTTTTTGTATAAAACAGCCTATTTAAAACTGTGACTACTTTGATTGATAAGTTTTATTCACGAAAGATACAGACCCTTTGGACAACTACTTTTTATGATGAAAGTTTTAAAATTTATGTAGACGTAATCCATTTTTGTAATTCTTTGCAGTTCCCCGCAAATGGAACTTTCCTTTTCCTGCTAATTTCATAGAAAAACCGTTGGAAAAATTCCTTTTTGATGTCATTTTCTACCTGGGATGGAGACTGGCTCACGCAGCCCAAAGCCTCAAAAGTATGACAAGACAGATGCAAATTCACTTACACCTGTTATCATCGTTTTTTTGAAACACGTCGGTGAATTTTGTTTTTTTTGGTTTTTTTTGGAAGGGGGGGGGGGGGGGGGGGGGGGGGTAAGAGGGCACATAAAAGAAAAACCGGCCCCGGTTGCGAAAAAATTGTGGTGAAGAACTGAAACCCTGTGTAGTAGGAGCAACAATTTTGTTCAGCTAATCTATACAGGGAACAAAAATTTAATTTTGCAGAGAATCTGGTGTGAGAAAAAACCTGCACAGTTCCGTGCACACCTTTTAAGTCCTTTCCTTTGTCGCCCTTCATGAGCTTTGCTTTCAAGCAATTACCCCGAAGTTAAACCACGCTGTATCAGAAACTCTGAGACAAGTACATTGTATTTTCCCTCATGGGAAAAGGGGTGAATAAAAAGCATACTTTTTGGCAAGGCTTTTTGACATTAACTTATGCATGATTTGGTGAGTGTGTTTTACTGCGGGGGACACAAGCGGCGCTCTCTGCTGTACCGAATTTGAGTTTGAAGCCATTCTTTGCACAGGGTTTTTTTTTTCGTCATCACAGTGCTTCAAAACCCTTTCTTTTTGACTCCCAGTTTTAAGAACAGAGGTACTTTAGAAGGGAAAGAAGAAAGCCTGTGTGTTGTGTGTGTGGGGGGTGTGTTGTTGTGTTGTGTGGGTTGTGTTTGTGTGTGTGTGTGGGTGTGTGTGTGTGTGTGTGGTGTGTTTGTGTGTGTGTCGGTCCCGTCCCTCCAGGTCAAAAATTGTTACCGCTCCAACAAAACACTCACCCATCTTTTTGAAATTTCAGGATATTCATTATGGATCACAAATAATGCCCGATGTTTAGTTTTCCCTTTAGCCCTTACTAACGCTGAAGGCCCGCAACGTTTTTTTTTTTTTTTCATGGAATATGTCAGAAAGTGCACAGCCGTCTTGTGAAAAAGCAGGTATGTTCGTTATGGGTCACAGTGAGCCCGATGTTTTGTGTACCACGTTTGAGCCGTTACTAACGGCTGTAACGGGCGTAACGGTTTTTCTTCTTTATGGAAAATCCGAAAATACGTGGGCCGATCTTAGTGAAAATTTTGCAGGGATGGTCAAAGGGGGTTTCGGGTGGGCCCGGTTTTTGCTTACCCTTTTAGCCGTTTCTAACGGCTAAACTGCCCATAAGGTTTTTTTTTCTTTATTGAATGTTTAAAAGTACTGGCCGATCTTTCTGAAAATTTAGGTATGTTCCTATGGGTCACGGATGATCCCGACGTTTTAGTTTACCGTTATAGACGTTACAACGGCTTATCGCCCAAACGTTTTTTTAAATAAAAATCTCAGAAAGTACTGGCCGACTTTTTGAAAATTTTAGGTATGTTTATTAGGGTCAGGTAGCCCGTGTTTTAGTTTACCCTAAGCCGTCCTAACAGCCCATAATTGTTTTTTTTTTTCGAAAACTTTGAAACTTGGCCCATCGTTGTGAAAAATTTGTAAGCTTTTTTATTTCGGTACAGATGAGGCCCCCAGTTTTCCAGAATAGCCCTTGCTAAAGTTTACACCGCCCAAGCTGTTTTTCTCTTTATGGGAAATCTCACGCCATGCAACATAAACGGGAGTACGTTTTTAAAGCCCTTTCATCTTGTTTTGTTACGGGAAAAATGAAATTTTCCTACTGAAATCCATCTTTTTAAAAAAAGACATCCCGGACAACCTCGATATCGACCTTCGGACTGGTGGTATGTTTGGGTGCCGAAGTGTGGGGGACGGGTTTTCCCTCCTTGGAGCCAAAAACATCAGAGCCTGTGGGGATCTTCCCGCAACCCCAAGGGGGCCCCTAGGAACTTTTCCCGTGAAAGGTCTGGTTTCACGTGACATTCACTCCAGGTATCGAACCCAACCCTTTCATTCTTTTTAGATCAGGGGAGGAAAAAAAAAAACCCAAAAATGTGGGTAGAAACCTCCCTATCACAGTTGCGACTCGAGCTTGAACATGCCCTTGCGCAGGTGGCTGTGAAATCGTTTACAGATAAAAAGCAAGCCTGAACAAAAATAACAAATTTTCAAATTCTTAACGGGCCGAAAATTTCTTTTTATTTTCCGTCCCCTCTCCACTTGAAAAACTCATGAAAAAAATATTTTTTTCTGCAAGAATTTTTTCACAAGAACAAAAGCCTTTACAAAAGGCAGTTTTTTGTTGTCGCTGTTTCCAAACTGGTCATCATTTGTCAGGGTGCAAGAATGATGTAGTTTGCAGAGAATGTAAAACAGACTGGTTGTAAACAGGGTGACCAGTCATGCCAACTCTCTGACAGTTGCACTGACAAACAAAACAATGACCAACCGACACAGACCAAAAGCAAAGTAAAGACAAACAGCAAACAAAAAGCTACAAACGATGGTACAAAGCCTGGTAAGCGTGTTGACAGGAGTCGATCATCAACCCGCCAGTCTACCTTCCTATCTTCTCTTGAGCAGGGTCGTCGCGTACGGTCAGACACCCCCAAACGTGGACGTTCCAGAGAGAGTGACACAGCCTGAGAGAGGGGACGGGAAAGGTGCCCAGATGGGAGAGTTCAGTTCGAATCTTAAAGGGCGACGGCTGAACGATGGCATGTAGTTGCTGTGTGTGACCTTCGAACTTATGACGATGGATTTGCTATTGTCCAATGGACTGTGAGTTTGAATCTGCTTAAATTGTGTCATTGATGGTAATTTTTTATACGATATACATGTCAATTTTGTTTTTTGGGTGTCCATTGAAACAAAGGGGTACAAAAGGAATTGAAAGAAAAAAATGTCACGATGGATAGTATATGTATCCCTCTTTGATGCAAGAGTGTTACGAAACAAAATCAAAAGAAGATTGGTATTTAATTTGTTAAAAAAGAAACGATGGTCTTATTCGTTTACGGAATCCCATGTAACAAACTGAAATTGAAAGATGGAATAAAGAACGGCTGGTAAATCTATAATGAAGGAACAATACGAGTCAGGGGGAAGTGAGTTTGTTTTCAAGATATTTTCATGGTGAAGTAAAATTATAAGTCTCAGAATAGAATGCTTGTTGTTTCTGTTGCACACTTGAATGCAGTGTTGTATTAGCAATGTGTACGCGCCATTGAACCAAACGATTAAGCTTTCTTTTTTTCAAAGCATGAATATATTTTGTGAGTTTATGAAGAAGTTCTCATTATCTTGGAGATCTACATGTGTTCTGAACAACGAACTTGATATCTTATCTGGCAGACACATGACTCAGAGAATGTTAATGTATTAAATGAGACAATCGACGATTAATGTTTAAAGATGTGTGGAGAAATCACACCCATTTGACAAAGACTACACTTGGTGTCGATATAAAGCCATTTATTGCGTCCCGTTTAGACTACTGTCTTGCTTCGAAAGTATTCTGAGTTCATGTGTATCATTGCCAACATGCACTTTCTCCAACTCAGATCACAAGTCAATTGTTACTGATTTTAATGAAGGAAATTTTATCCGGTCCTGGTTACTGGCGTTTCAATAATAGTTATTTGAGGAATGAAGATTTTTGTACAGAAAATGAACAATTATTATACCTTCTGGTTAGAGAATGATCTTGTGAACAGTGCAGAGTAAATGGGAGTATGTAATTTAGAAATACGGAACTTGAGCATTGAATCTGGTAAAAAAAAAAAAAAGTTGTCTTGCGAGCAAACAAACAAACTTCCTCAACTACAGAGTCGCCTTCAGCAACAGAGAGAAGAATAACAGATGACCCCAAATGAACAACTTCAGACAGACTTCTTGACTACAAAACAAAAACTAGAATTAATACAGATAGAAAAACAAAAGATGCACAAGTAGGTCTTGGATTAAAAGGATTGAGGAAGGTGAAAGAATTCAAATACTTTTGGGGCTTTGATATCCAGGGCAGAATAACATTTACCACTCGGTTTGTTAGTGACTCGGGATAGATTATCACTGGCCAGAAAAAAATTTCTACTGGAACAAGTGTATATTACAAAATCTATATAATCAGAAAACAATGCTGCAGATGTAAGGCAGCTACAGACAGTTTCTTAGAGGAAGAGCCTGACGAGTTCAGAGGAAGAAGTGCTGTATTATGTGGAGTGCAGTTACACTGAAAGAAATAACTGATGCTCTCAAGATGATGAAAAATGGTTCTGCTACGGGAAGCGATGGAATACCACCAATTTTTATTTTCTTTTGGAGCAAGTGGATCGTTTAGTAACCGTTTCGTTCAATGATTCATTTAACAGAGAGAACTGTCTTTTACACAAAAGCAAGGAGTATAGCATTACTTCACAATAGGTAATAATTTAGATAGAGTAAGTTAAATTACTGGCGACCTATTACATTAGCAAACACTGATTACAAACATTGGCAAACAGCTTAGCGTGAGATTAGGAAGGGTGACACCG
>JAFLJL010002668.1:30000-32500 GCA_018398815.1 Conus ventricosus
ACCATGGAACAGTTGTCAGCCAGACACAGCCCCAACAGATACACGCCCATCACCAGGTTCGACGCGGACAGCTGTGACATAAAGAGGACAACTCCTGTGTTGGTGTCCATTCTCCTGCCCACGTGTTGTGGTCTTCTGAGGAGGAAGAGGATTGACACGTTGCCCAGTAGAACCAACGCTGCCAAGACTGCTGTCATAGCGAGTAGAGCAGACGAACGCAGCAGATTGTGGCAGGTGAGGGGTGAGGCAGGGGAGTGACAGTGTGGAAGATTGAAGCTGCCGGCAGGTGCTGAAGACAAACAGTGTGGGGACGTCGGTGTACACAGAGTGCAGCTTGTTCAGGGAGCTGAGCCAGTGACGTGGGAGTTGGTGTAGCCCGCAGCCTGTCACGTCCAGTGTCTGTAGCTGTGGTGTGGGCAACACCCGGTCACCTGCCGTACACCACTGCCTGACAGGTTGAGGTCGGTCAGAGCAGGGAACCCCTTCAACACCTGGACAGACAGGTGGGCATGGGTATGTTAGACAGGTGAAGGATGCGCAGACTGTGTGAACAGTTTGACACCAATGACTCGCTGCCTTCAAACATACCACCCAGTGGGTTACCTGTCAGCAGCAGCACTTTCAGCTGACTTGCTTGTTTCACCTGGTTAAGGTCACGCTGCGGATCTCGTTATAACTGACGTCCAGAATCACCAGGTTTGACAGTCGGGGAAGATGGAGGGAGATGAGGTCACAGTGCTGCAGAGCCACGAACACCAACATGGTGTTCTTCCACAGATGTTCCAGCCTCAGTCCACTGTGGCTGGCATCCAGATAACGCACGTCAGGATAGTCCTCCACACCGACCCCCTCTGCAGTGAAAAGACAGACCCTGGCACGTGCAGCTCATGGGACAGGGGTGATGGCAGAATCGTTCGTCATCATGCTGCGGACAATGGTTGAACCCGTCACACATGTAGTCAGCATGCAGGCACACGTGGGAACCCGGCACCGGTAATACCTGGACACCTGGACTGTCCACAGGCGGCCTCGTCCTCGTGACCTGGACAGTCGTGCACGTCATTGCAGCGCAGAAAACACTGGCAGACAGTAGTCCTCGCTGGTACACTGGAAGTGGGTCGTTGGACACCATGTGACGTCAACTCGTGTTTGGGTCACCGGAGGACCTCAGAAGCCGACCGAAAAACGGTAAAGACACGCGAAGTTGTAAAGTTTAATAATAGCAGGGGTCCACGGAGCCCTGGTGTATTCATGCAGTCTGTGGGCGAAAAAGAACACCTTGCGGGTACATATTTCTTCGTCTGCGGAATTCAAGCAGTTTGCCCCGTCAGAGCACCAACCATGGTAGAAAAACACTGTAGATTCAATTTTAGATGTTTAAATAGTTTTGTTATCTTTTGTCGAAAAGAAAACAAAAAGGATACACGAATAGGGAGGAGAAAAGCATCACTCATGCAGCAGACACACCAGGAAAGCTCTCTCTCTCTCTCTCTCTCTCTCTCTCTCTCTCTCTCTCTCTCTCTCTCTCTCTCTCTCTCTCTCTCTCTTCTCTCTCTCTGTGTGTGTGTGTGTGTGTGTGTGTGTGTGTGTGGTGTGTGTGTGTGTGTGTGTGTGTGTGTGTGTGTGTGTGTGTGTTGTGTGTGTGTGTGTGTAAAACGACTGCACAAACAGGTTTAGACCATTCACTTAAATAATCTAGGGAACACACAACACACACACACACACACACACACACACACACACACACACACACACACACACACACACACACACACGTCCTTTTCCATAAGCAAGATACTCGGGGAAGAACATCCACTTGTCTGCCCATGCAGGATGCAATGGTTAGAATTTTACATATATTTTTGACATTTTCTTTAATTTCATGGGCCGAGTTATTACCGCTGACTATCTATTGCTCGCTTTGTTTTTCCCCTCCTTCACAAACTCATTTCATTGGACACATAAGCAAGTTTTTCATAGCGATACGCTTTGGTTGTCTGTTAAATTTCAAGTTCTTCATTTCTGAAGAATGCATATATTTTTCAACCTTATACATATCATTAGTTTCTCTCACAAAGTATTTGATAATGGGTCTAATTTTGGTTATTCTACATGCGTATGTCTAGCCCGTAAATTAATACGTTGAAAAATGTCATCAGTTTTTAAAATATTCATTGTCTCCAAATAGAGCCAATTTAGTATCAAACTTCAATCGGCTACAATGTCATATTTTCTTTTGATATTTTTCTACCCCCACCCCCTAGAAATGTTTTGCAAACTGACATCGTCACAAGTAATGTTGAGTTAAATCATAGATCACGTAGAATTCCTTTTTTTAGTACAATTTGTAACCAGAATATTATGATAAATTGTTACTTGGAATCCTTTCCAATTTGGAGACGTAATGGTTAATGTGCGTTCTGAAGTGATGTGTTGAAGGTGTGGGAGACTAGTCTGGCTGTAAAGATTTCAATTCAATCTTACCTAGTCTGGCTGTAAA
>JAFLJL010002668.1:37500-58505 GCA_018398815.1 Conus ventricosus
ATGTAACTTTACTTATGAAGGGAGAAAAAATATAGAATCATTGATAAGATCTTTTGGTGAAAGAAGTCGGCTGACTTTTGTGAGAATAAATTTGTCCATTCTGTGTAAGCTTGTATTGTAACATATCCAAAGATTTGTTTTTGTCCCGACTGACTTTAACCCAGGGCTGTGTTTATAATAGGCTCAAATGAAAAGACTAGGATCACACAGTCGAAATTCACCCATATACTGGACGTGTCTCTGAGAGTATGGCTAAAATGTTCTGACAACACTGCAGGTGTCAATATTTCTCAGGCCTGGCTGACGTCGAGATACATTATGAAATAGGCGATATTACAGCCCTGTCATGCAGTCTCAGACGGGAAATTGGTACCAATAACATCATCTTTATCATCTTCATCCTCATCGATCAGCATGGGGAAAAGTCTGAAAAGTTATGTGGCTGTCCATGCCCAGCGCTCATGGTGACCCATTTTCGATCTTCTGTCCATGTTTGTGTTCTTGGTGAGTCCAGGTCGTGGTCGGCAAAAACTGGTCAGCTCACTGGGACTATGGTTGGATGAGTGGTGGTAAAATTGGTAAGCACACTGGAGGGAGTATGGTTGGATGGACTATGGTTGGAGGGACTATGGTTGGATGGACTATGGTTGGGGGACTAGGGTTGGATGGACTAGGTTGGATGGAGTAGGGTTTGGGATGGACTATGGTTGGATGGATATGGTTGGATGGACTATGGTTGGATGGAGTATGTTGGATGGACTTGGTTGGATGGACTATGGTTGGATGGACTATGCGTGGATGGACTATGGTTGGATGGACTATGGTTGGATGGACTATGGTTGGATGGACAATGGTTGGATGGCCTAGGGTTGGATGACGTGGTGGCGCCTTTCCGATAGGGCACGCTCATTCATGTTGGCCGCGCGACTTAACATTATGATCTTCAATACCGGCTTAGCGGGGGGTGCGCTGCGTGTGTTGGATCAGAACAGACACCATGAACACCACCGAAGCAGCAGCGCAGAATGCCTTTTGATGGGTTGCCTCTTGGCTGCTCGCTATTGACTGCCCCCTGTGAATGCCCGAGCTTAGTTGCAGTAAGACAAGAAGGGCATGGCTACGGATGGGGAGTCTGAATGACAGGCGGGAGAGAAGACGGGGGAAGTAGCTCAGAAGTGAGATGACCAAATGTACGTTTAGCAATGTTATAATAGACTGGCCGAACAGAAAAGAGGCAGGTTCTTTTGGTATAGCTTTTGAGAGGGAAAATGAACTAGTAAAGCGATATTACCTATAACTGTTCATACCCTATCGTGTCATTTCTTTAAGCATTCATATACGTTTAATTTATTTTAAAAATTGTTACTGGATATTAGTGTTCTAGACATGTTGTTGTTGAGTCTCATTATTGCAGAGGTACTTACAAACGCAAAGCTTTCTCCCCAAAGACAGAAATATCTTGCCGGAACGTTTACAACACGGTCAGCTGAAATACATTAGGGTTTTAGCCCACCTTCATTTAATTCGTATTGATAGAGATGGCACCATACTAACATTGATTTTTTATGTTAAAAACGAGGTGACTGAGGGCGGAAAATGAAGAGCAAATTTGAAAATAAACGGTATTACTTCTGTTTGGTCTTGTAATCTGTTTTGTCTGCATCGTGCGGCGGAACTAAACATTTTATGTTTAAGGTGTGCAATAAATATGTACATTTCATGATCTGTCATGAGAGGTCAAACGTATGAATGTAACATTCGATTACTTGACCAAAAACTTTCTAATGATGCATCTTATTATTTTAAGCTATAACCTTTGACTTACTTTGGTAAATAATTGCATGACTTGAGCCAGTGTATTTAAGTAACGGTACATGAACGGGAGCACATGAACGAACAGTGCTTCAGTCCCCACATAGAAATCGAACTTGCGGCTGCGACCCAACACCATTTTCCTTCAGTGCCTCCATTTTCTCACAGGGAAGTGAACATCGCCAGTGACCCTCCATCCTTCTGCTGACCTCCCTGGCTTCGGTGATGCGCAGGGGTGCGGTTGGTCAGCACCAGTACATAGCAGTGTCGTCCCTCCATGATCGTTGGGGCCGCAGGACTGGTGCCAACACGTTCTTCATCTTCCCCCCACTAGTGCATCTGTACGCTAAGTTACATACAGGCCCAGGTGGGGCTGAGAAGATGGGGACCAATTAAGGGCACTGACAGTTCCACTGACGCGGGGTAGCTCCAGCTTTCTGGTGTCGACTGAATCTGTCGGCAGGCAACACAGACCATCACCTTCCACGGCACACGCACCCTTACAATTAGATCTCACGTACTCGCACCCATGTTCCCGTATATAGACTACTGTCATCACATAACTATCTCTGCTCTCTCTCTGCTTTCTCATAGATCATTCTCTTTCTACGTCTCTCTCTCTCGATCTCTCGCCGCTCTCTTCTATCTCTCCCTCGCTCGCATCGCCTTCACCCCCCCCTCATCTCTCTCTCATCTCTCTCTCTCTATCTGGATCTCAATCCTCTCCTCTTCTCATCTTTCGTATGGATCTCTCTCTCATCTGCTCTACAGAGAGAAAACCTAGTGATTACGAGTAGGATATTATCTCGGGACACCCTCCTCCAAACATATCATCGCTCAATCTTCCAGTATATGTTTTCTAGTTACAATTGGACTACGACCACCACATCGTTGCCTTTAAACTGTTTAACTGTCTAAAACGCTGTGAAATTCCGTGCTGTACAAATAGCAGTATGTTGCGTTTAATTGAGTCTGCTTTTGTAAGAATGGGGGCAGCGAAAGGAAATCCTCTGGTCGCCTCAGCTCGTGGCTTGTATCATAAACGATGGTTTGTCTGTTCAAGGTAGCCTGCTCTGAAAGAAGTGGGGGGAAGCGAAGAAATCCTGCGTTCACTTATTTCCGCGGCGTTACATGAAAAGGATGGTTGATGTGAAAGTGGAGCAGGGGGTATGGGGAAGTGGGGAAAGCAAAGAAATCGTTTCAAACTCAAATCAACTTTGTGCAAACGTCCTGTCATCTGATATCTCCTGGTGTCGATGAACATATATTATATACGATTTTTTCGGACAAGAGAGTGAGCAGTAAGCCCATAGCTGAAGTGATAACACATACGGAACACGTGAGCAACTTTGAAAGATTTCCTAGCTTCAGCTGGCTGACATGGTGGTTCTGTAAGAGACTATCTGGGGTGTTTCAGGGAAGTGACTATCAGTGGTGATTCAGTGGAAGTGACTCCTATCCTGAGTGGTGAATTCAGTGAAGGGGACTATCAGTGTGATTCCAGTGAAGTGACTATCATGTGATTCAGTTGAAGTGACTATCAGTGTGTGAAACCTGGGTGTGGCAGGGGTTTAGCAGTTGAAGTGAAGCTATCCAGTGTAAGAGAAGTTGAAGTGAATATCGGTGGGTGGCGATTCAGTGAAGAAGGGACCTAATCAGTGGTGGCGTTGTAGCAGAAGCAGATACAACACAGATGTATAGAACATGACTTGGGCCAGCCCGCTGTTCACGCCGCGCTTGTCGCGAAATGTTTGAGATTACGTTGGGTACAATGACACTAGGTATGAAAATAATCGCTCTTTGCCTTTGTCAGTACGGAAACATGCTACTTCTACAGCCCTGCCGGCTGCTCTTCATGTAGGCAAATTAAAGGGAACGACCACCTGTCCTTGTGGCTGTCATAACTACTGTGACCGTCCACCACTAAAGTGCAATCGATCTGTGTCAGCTGCAAAAACCCTGCAGTTTAGCAACATCAAAGGTCTGCCTTCACAACCAAACTGCATGTGCCACCTAGACGCCCTTTCACTCATGTGAGTCTGTAAGCAACTGGATATTGAAGGCATTGCCACCAGATGGAGATTGTACCAAGGGCCACAGTATAGAGTGGACTATCCTACGTACAACCGTAAAAGAGTCCAGGTGATCCTTCCAGTCTGTATGCATCACTTGAGACTACACGATCGGGTGCGTTGGACCGGATTCTCTTCTCGTTATGGACGTGGAATCATATCCGGGCCAGTGAGTGGATCAATCAAAAAGACTCTAGCGTATGACCAGGTCTCAGCGAGTGGGGACCTGCAGACAGGTATAGGCATAAAGTGAACGGGGGGGGAGTATTTTATTGCAAGGGTGAAGCCTCAACACAACCCAAGCAGATCTTCACAGAATCGCTCAGCGTCTAGCTTGATATGCCGACAATTCAAAACAATATAGCTGACGATGCGCTTTGATCTGGGTGCTCGTGGGGGCACTGGAATAGAGACTACAGCTACTGATGCAGGACGTGGCAGGCGGGTGTACTAGTCAGTGCCGAACTTCCTCCTGGAGCAATACTGCAGTGAGTTATACCAGTGGAAAGACTCATCATGGAGATGTCAAAAAACATAGATGACCAGAAAATTGGAGATAAATCTAGATAATCTTTTCATCAAGACGCAACAACATCAGATTATTATTACCAGTCTTTTGAAGCTCCATTGAAGACCAAGTTCAAAGTGCGTCGGAATGTGGTGCAACAGCTGACATGTACTTTCCGTGCAAGTACATGGACAGTTACTGACATGTCGGAGACGTGCGCACTCCGTCTTGGACCCTACAACTGAAGCGACAATAATCCTACGCCAGCAGTGCTACGTCTGATCCCGATGCAGGACAAACCTGCTCATTGCCTTCAAGTCCAAGGAGTGCAGAAGGGAGATGGCAAACGATTTCTGGGAATCGCGAGTCGCGCTCTGATCTAACAAACCCCAGAGCCAGGCCATCCAAGCAGAAAAGAGGGCAGGGCAGACACGCATATGACTGGAAGGGACCGTCTGTAACTACAAGTAATGGATACTCAGAGAAGGAGTCAGAGGCAATGAAGAGAACCAAAAGAGGTCTCTAATCTGAGCACGGGGAAAACGCAATAAAACGCTTTCGCCGCAACCAGAGACGTGACATAGCGCACCAGTAACAGAGAAAGGGCAGGCTAAAATAGACAGTCGACAAGAAGCAGTGATTCCTGCCGACAGGCCTACACAGATGATTTCCCGGTTTTGAACATCGAGCAACAGCCCTGCATGAGATACTACGAGAGACGGCACCATGGACGTGGGGATACGACACATTCCACAACTGAGGCAAACCAACGAAACGTACGCTTTGTAGACAAAAGGAAGATGAACATGTGGCCCCCCGATCGGAAAAGACCTGAGAAGCCAGAGGCATCAAAGCAAACCTGGCAAGACAGCGGCAACACCGAAGAGTCGTAAAGCCACAAGAGCAAAATTCTCAGACGGCAGGATTCAGTTTCCGTTAGAGAACTGAGTCAGTCCAAGAAAGCAAAACAGCACCAGTCCGCAACAAGACTACAGGAAATTCAGTGGATTGCACGAGGCATTAGGCAGAGGTACCAATGAGCTCAAAACAGCAGTGATGGAGTTGCTCTGCCTGCAAGGGCCTCTACCCACAGTATGAGTGACAGAACCCAGCATGCGGGGAGGGTATCTAATGGGGGGCAGCCAACAAGCAAGAGGCAACACACTCCCACCCATGTTTGATCTCCTCAACTGGGGGGCCACCCTGTCTGTTGGTGCTGCGCAGTCGATGAAACTAACGCAAGAGCCTGTGTAGAAGGGAAATCTACCCAGCAATTCATCCAGACAACCATTGGATATATAGAGTAGCAACCGTTACACTGAAGCCTAGCCGCCCGCGATCGCAAGATGCTAGTAAGCAAAATCCGACTAGGGCAATATTAACTTCAAAGTAAGCACCATGCAAAGCAGCATAGTTTCAGGTTTTCACACCACCAACGGCCAGACAAGAACAGCCAACAGAGAGGACCGCCAGATAAGGATTAGCAGCTCAAATGTTATGCCCAAACAGCTTGGCCTAATCCCTTGGACATCACGTCCAGAACGATGTCAGCCAATACCTCTGTCAAACAGCTTCGCCGGGACCCGTGACTGCTGTAGATGGCTATGGAGCAGTCTTCTGATCCAGAACAGAGTTAGGAGCAAAGGCAACAACTCAGGCAGAGGGCAGCAAGACGCTGCAGGAAGCAAAGGCCAGGCAAAGCATTCTCTCTAGACGACTGAACCCAACTAAGCAAAAAGGTAGGTTTGACCAGAAGCAAAACTAGGGCAAAAACAAAGCTCAGGCAACACTAGCAGGCAGAGGAAGGGCAGAGCACCACGGCACAGTTTATTTTCCACATGCCAAAACTAAGCGATCCCCCGGAACGGAATCGGGAGCTCAGCTCCAACAACCTAGGGATACGACCTGGCCCATGTCATGCAAACCTGCCTTCTGATGGGCCGAGGCCCAACACAGAACATAAGGCACAAGTTGTAGTCTCTTTTAACAATATACAATGACGAAGGACTATTATAGCTATCTTATCAGGCCTGACATAGGACCAAATTGCTTGTCTAAGTTGTAGAATGGGGGGGCGGATCAGATATCTGTTATCAAGCTTGACCAGCTCATTTATGTTCCTGCTTGGGAGGTGTTGTCCTCCGCTCAGGGCGTGAGGTGTAATCAGACAGCAGCCCCAGCTCGCTCTCTGGCGTTGCTATCATGTAGTAAAGAAAATGTATTTCTGATTTAGTACAAGGACAAATTCAAGTTGAATACAACAGCGGGCATCGTGCTCAAGATTCACAGCTTTTGCCAAATTTAACGAAACAATGTGTATTGATAGGCAGTGGTACGTTCCTCCTGCCATGGTGAAGCGTCTATTATGGTTGACACAGAATCGAGATGTGGGGTAATTGACTTACTAGAGCAGTGTATTACGTGATGTTATGATTGATGGTGGGATGTCACCTTATCTTTATGGGTGATATTCAATGCTAGGTACTGCTGAGCAAACGCAAAGAGTTTAGTTTCTTTCTTGCCTATGATGTTGAGCTGATGGATGAAGGATGAGTCGAAATTGTACTGCCTTGAAAAGGAGGTAGCCCTAACGGGATTCGAAGGACTCTCTCAACAAACGCACTGTCGGGTCGTTAGTCCTACTTGGTGGGTATGGCGAAGAGCAATTTTCTCTTGTATAGGAATGGTCCTGTATACCAGGAGACTATCGGTTATGGGGCGATATACATACATTGCTCACAATGATCAAGTGTGATCGATTATTTTCCTTATTTCTCAAGTCTATTATCTTTGGATATGCCTCATTATTACAGTATCCTCAGAATTGATCTCTAACGATATGCCACGTGAAACTAACGGTGCCTTATAGGGTCTATGGCTGTCCGTAATAACTGTGAAAAGTGGAGAAAAAAACAATTAATTGAAAAAGTATTTTTGGACATCAAAGAGCTTGAGAATGATATAGACAGAGCATTGTATCAAGAAGATATTTGATTAATTCACTCCAAGCACTGAATTGACTTTAACATTGATTCATGCAGCCTGTAGAAAAATTTTTTAAACTAGGTTATTGCGATTGCTGGCCCGAGTGTATGAAGAAAAGATAGTCTTAGGGAAAACGAAGTAATTGTACTTGGTTCGATAAGGAATGCCAGGGACAAACGAACGCTACTCGTACAGTCCCTGAGAAATTTGGAATAGAATGTGTGGAGTGCATACGATGCAGTCGGTCTTTGGGCGGATGTGTCACGCCTAGGGGGGAGTTAGATTTCAAATGTATTTTCAAAAGTTACGTTAGTAGACAAACAAAATGTTTCTTGTAACGCTTGAATGCAATATAGTAACGTGAGATCCTTATAATGGGGGGTACCATAAAAAGACGTATAACAATAGATTAACTAACCTGTACAGCAATGAAGATGTATAGACCATAGTTGAAAAAGGTATTTATGAGGCTGCGTGACAGTTATGATAAAACTAATAGGTATTAGTTCATGGTACAGGGGATGAGCGTTGGACGGAGTAGTTTCTGCTAACTGTTGTGTAACAAGATGGTCAAATTTAAGGTATTGTGAAGGTAGAATGTTTATAATAAGGGTATATAGTTTTGTTTAGATGAAATGTCATGTGGGGCAGGGTGATGTTTTTTTTGATAAAACATGCGAGCCTCTGGGATGGGGGAAGGTAGTTAAGTAAACATACTTTGATTCAGTCATAGGGTCCCCTTTTTGGGGGATGATCATTTTTAAAACATTTCTAGAAATAAGGGAACATTTATTCCCCTGAAAACTAAACAGGTATGCTCGCTGTTAAAGAGAACACAGCTAAGGGACACATTCATTCTTGTTTTAGTATGTCCTCATGGGCAGAGACAATAATTTTTGTTAAGTGATAACGCAGGCAGGGTTTAAGAAAGAATTATAGTAGCAGTCGACTCATATTAATCTACTGGCACTAAGTTCTGAAGCAATTTTCCCAACCACTAACAAAATTATATGCAGCTTTCAGTGAGTGTGGAATGTGCCTTTCGTGATCTCATAGACAGAACCTATCTTGCTTATACTCCGCATAATGTGTATCAAAGGGAAAATGGTTCAAGCTATTCAGAAGTATGTCTGAAATAGTTAAAGCTAGGGTCAGAACTCACGGTGGGTCTTAAAGGGGGGGGTAGGAAACATTAATGTGTCCTAGAGGATTGAAACAAGGCGATGAACTTAGTCCCTTTTTATTTGCTGTTTTTGAAGCAATGACTTGCAAATTATATAACACAACAGTGGTTGACCATGGGGTAGATTATCACCTGATTTGATGCAGATCTCTGGTTTTGTTAGGTGCTTTGAGGGTTTCCATCCTCTTCTACCAGCTGAAGTCGCTGCCAGCAACCAACTGAACATTTTTAGAGAAGTACGGCAGACAGACTAGGTGTTACAGTTAATAATGAAAAAATCAAAATAGTATGTGGTTAGTGAAGGAGTTCCGTGCTGCAGAAAAAAGGGGTCAGGGAAATGCTAAAAATGGAGAGTGGTAAATCTAATATAATTTAGGGGTTGTGGGGGGCCGCCACGTTGACATTTTCTTACTCATTAGAAGATTTGGGCTCGTAAAGCTAAAAAAAAATGGGGGTTTGTTTTCAGTATCTTAGACTTTCCTGGTCTATAGGCGAGAAACTTCGCCTAATGATTTATCTTTAAGAGATTTGAACACTCAAGTAAACAACCGATTTCCTGACATATGGGGCAGAAGTTTGGGGTTGAGTGCAGATCACACACTATAGTGATTGATATGGTACAATCTGCTTTGCCATAACGTTTCATTGAATTTCAGCAACAAACACCTATATCCCATCTTCTAGCATATTAGCAAGCTAAACGAGGATCGCTTTAGCATACAAAACTTTTACTAAAAACTCTTAATACTGGTTAAGACTAACTAAAAATGGAGGAATATGCGTATTCCAAGGAATCCACACAAAATGCTGTACACAATGCACTGTCAAGGAAAGACAAATCGAAGCAAGGTTTGCATTACATTGTTTAGTATGGGGTTTGGATTACGTGTGGGAATCTTGGGGTAGAAAATGTAAAATCATTTATATCCTATCTTTAGCAAAGTGCTTTATGCCTGTCATTGTTCCAGATATTTGACGCTACTTAGTTAGCAATCCAAAGAAGAGAACAAACTTTATTCACATTTCGCAACTACAAAATTTAGTACTGTTATGCTAGTGGTGAATAAAAAATCTATGCACCATTAGAAACAGGATACAGAACCTAACCAGACTTTGTCGCATTGGTGTTGATCCCAAGCTTAAACCCCACAGGTTTCAGATATTCGAGAAGCCAAGAAGCATGACGTGCCCATTATTTAGTCTCAACGAACTTGAAACAGAACGTGGGAGTTTTACAGTGGAGAGGGGTTGTCCCAATATAAACTATTGAGGAGAGATATATGCCTTGTTCAGAAAGTATTATATACATCCAAATTCTTCAAACTTTCTTCTTTATTTATTATCAAGATTCAAGATGTGTGTGCCACTGGCTCTATCCTGTCCTAATCATTTAAACGTAAGAAATCAGTAAATACCAATTACTAAGTATAAATGAAATCAAATTATACTGACTATATGTATGTTTGTGGTTTGAAAGTTAATGCTCTTGTGTAGAGGCCTCCTTCCGGGGGTCATGATGAAATGACTTGTTCAAATTGTGGCGACTTATATCCTCTGGATTGGATTGATAAGAAAGGAAGAAAAACTGAACACATAGTGTAGACCAACTAACAATATTATAAAGTCGTGGACTGCACATGCATTTACAAGATGATAGGGCCGTAGTGTCATCACATCTTAGAAGTTATCTATTTGGGTAGCTGTGCGTTTCTCCGTGTGTATGCCGTTACAAGAACATCTGTGGCTCGTTGGTTAATACTTTTCGCTATTGCTCCATGCACATTTACAGTTAGCCATGTAATTTCGGTATAGTACTACACTAAGTTTTGAATTATCTTTCGACCTTCCACACGCTCAAGATGGTCTGTCTCCTTTCTAGGCACTCCCCCATAGGGGGATGGAATTTGGGGGGGGGGGGGGGGGGGGTGGGTGTAACCCATTCTTCATTTCCCGCAATATGGGCAGCGCATACTCCGTCTGCAGGGGATGAATGCTGTTTTTCCCTTTATTGATTACAAATGATAGTGAAATTCGTTATAATAACAAGAAGAAGAACAGGAGGAGAACAAGAACTGTTTGAAGGGAGGGTGGGAGGAAGAAACAGAGGAAGAAGGACGAGAATCAAGGAGAAAAGGACAATAACAACCGAACAGGTTACAATGCTACGCTGACGTTTAAGGGGCTGGCAACTCATGGTTTGTGTGTGTATGCGTGTGTGTAGTGTGGGAGGGGGGATGATGATGTGAAGAGATGATGAATTTCCTGTTTATATTTCGTGACTATTTTGGTAATTCGTCGTATGGCAAACTGAGCCTTAGGGTGTAATAACATGTGCAAATGTCTTCGAAAAGTTTTGCGGTTTTTACATTTTCAAGTGTATGGTTTATCCTCCTATCGGCGCTGCTCGTCTCTCTCTCTCTTCAGTCTCTCCTAAACAGCTCTCGTGGTCGGCTCTCTCTCTCCGTCGTCGTTCTCGTGCGCTCTGCTCGTCTCTCTCTCTCGAGATCGCTCTCGGTCGGTGCTCTCGTCGAGGGTCCTCTCACTCTTCGGGTCTCTCTCGTCTCTCTTCTCTCTCATCCTCACAGCTGTCTCTCTCTCGTCTCTCTGTGTCATTCTATCAACCTATTCTACCTAAGCTTGTTTATATATGTATACACTATAATTCGGCTATATATAGTAACGTTTCACGTTGATACTGTTGTGCTGCAGGTCAAGGTCACCAGTGGAATCGTTACATTATTTGAATAATTGGAACGCTTTAGTGGGTCTTCCTGCTTGAAGAAGCAATAAACTTACGTTGTCTCGTTGCATCTGCTCTCGTTCTTCTCTCTTCTGCTGGTCCTCTCTCTCGGACTGGTCATCTCTCTTCTCTTTCCTCGGTCTCTCATCTCTCTCCTCGTATCTCTCACCTCTGCCTCTCTCTTCTCTCTTCTTACTGAATCGCTCTGCAGACGGCATGGAGCAATACGTTCACCTCAAGCAGCAAGATCAGTGTTCAGCTAATTGTAGAGACTCACGGAATCCACACTCAAAGCCTATCTGCAAAACAAAAAGAAGTGCCGCGCTCTTAAACGCTTCTACATTCGGCATCTTCACATCAACTCTGCTCTTCTTCCTTTTCCGTCACTTACTTCATAGAAGATCAACTAACGATTCTGAAAGTCTCACGAAGCATAAGGCAGTACAGCCAAGTCAAAATGCATGGAGAATTCTAGAAGTGTCAAGAATCATGGTATTTGCACTGCGATCAGAATACGTGGGCTGCCGTGAAGGAATTTAGAACCAGCATGTTTTGACAAGTCGAATAAAAATGCTGCTCTGAAAGTTTCTGGCCTTGTTCTACTTGTCTAGTACTGTATAGAAAAGACCCACTGTAATCATTGCTCAAAAGAAGGAATTGTACACGTGTCATGGTTTAAGAAAGAAACTGAACAAAGAAAGGTGAAGACCATACAAGCAATCAACTCAAGACATGAACATCTGATTCAACGGATGATGGTGGTAATTATCGAGCGCTAAAGTCCGAACTGTTTTGTTACCGATGTGGTATACCATCTCTATAAATTGTAACGCACCAACACCACTCTTCCAGTGTCTAACTTTACAACCAGTACAACATAGCTAAGAAAACAATTTTCAAGACAAAAAGCCACACACTCGTGCGCCACGGAACACACATATATATATGCGGTCAGATGGTATACATATGGGGAGAGTGGCATTTTCTCACATTTTTTCCCTTCTCCGGTTTAAAACGCTGGACGTCCGCTCCGGACAAACATAAAGGGCACAGAGGTTGATACAGAACTTGCTAAAATTGATGTATTGTAATAACAATGATAAGAACCTGGACCCTGATGCTGTTCAAATTTCAAATACACAAAAGAGCAACACCAGGATAGTCGTATCAGTAAAATACATAACGTTTAACAAGACGGATGTGCGTGTAAGAGGTGAGGGGGCATAGGATTATCTTTCTCACAGGTGAAAGCAGTCTATTTTTGGTTCGTTCCACTGAAAGGTGGGTCGAATTAGTACCTGCTAACAGCCAGAGCTGTATCGCTCAGCATATGTACACGGATTGGAAGAACTTCTCATCCTATAGGAATGTAGATATGGGTATTCCCACAGGGATCAGTTATGCTCCTATGTTGTTCACAATCCTAACTCTCATGATCTGCCTAAATCAATGTCAAAAGCAACGCAGGTCAGTTCAATGTGCTGACTGATCTCGAGCTATTTGGATTAACTGTAATTAAGGAAGCATTCCAATAAAAGACAGTAAACCCTGATTGTACAGATTGTACCAAAAGGAATTGCGTGTGAAATATCTATCTATCTAGGTATATATAATTATATATAAATATATTAAATGATAAATATATATATAGTATAGTATATATATATACTATATAGATTATATAGGATGTGATTAAATATAATATATAACTAAAAATAATATATATGAGGAAGGAACGGATTAGAACTATCTGGAGAAAAAGCATGTCCTTATGTTTTTAACAATGGTGAGAACCCAAAGGATACTACCCTCGGGGGAGGCTTTTTCTAAGATGGTCAGTATTCTGAATATAAAGCAAAACGTTAAGTTCCTTGGCATATTTTTAACTCCTCAGCTGAACTGGAAAACACCATTGAACCCAGTGGATTGGATAAAACAAGAAAAAGATTAAACGTTCTTAAAATTATAGTGATGTCCCAACCATGGGGTCAGGATCTGTCATACCCCTTTACATCTATACATCTCTTTAGACCGATCAAAATTGACATATGGGGCAGGAAGTGTATTTCTCTGGCGATCCTAATTCTCTTTCTGCGAATAGATTGCCAAAGCTTAGACAGTAAGGCCATGAAATTAGCTCTGGGAGTCCCAGTTCATACAAAACACTCCATAGGTTCTTATAAAGAAAGCAAAGTATAATACGCACAAAAATGAGGAAGTCAAGTATTGGTATGTATCCAAATATGATTGGTCAGAAGTCTTTCTGTTGAAATTCAGTTACTGAAGAAATACTGTAGAGATTCCAGTAAAGATTTGCCTAGAGGTCTAAAACATGTCACATATTCAGTCCAATTAGAACTACACACTGACTCTTTATGTCACATTGTTACATTGAAAATACTGGGCTTATACAGAGAGTGTCCGTGCGGTACCTACAATGCCTCTTGGGAGGCACTAAATGCTTTCTTTGATTACAAAGTTACCGTCGAAAAGAACAGTGATAATTAAATAATTTTAACAACTAACTCGTGAGAACATTTAGAAAACAGCTTCCACATCATTTACAAAGGTTTACAGATGGTCTGTATGGAAATCCTCGACTGTGGTTCTGGTTTTATATACGGCAACTTTTGATAATGGGCATTAATCATATTATTTAGGAAAGGATGTTTTCCAATCTATACTATCAGAATTATAAAGCAATACTGAAGGCTTGACTACATATGGATTGGCAACCAATTGCTTTTCTTTAAATTTTACTTGTGTTGATTCCAACTCTATTTTATACAATCATCTAGAGCGTTGGGACTGCAAAGCTAGAAAAGATGTGCTTTTTGAAATAAAAAACATCCTACTGGCATTGTGCATACCTCTATGCATAAGAATTGATTTTTGTGGTCCCATCTCACGGTGGTATAAATGTGAATGGAAATAGCAGACAGTCGTGCAAAAGAAGGAGCAACTAGAAATGCTGAAAATTTCTTAAACAGTCCCTTAGATTATCCGTTTTTTCTTGTGAATTATCC
Organism: Conus ventricosus; assembly: GCA_018398815.1. NCBI lineage: Eukaryota > Metazoa > Mollusca > Gastropoda > Neogastropoda > Conidae > Conus > Conus ventricosus. The sequence goes on from JAFLJL010002668.1 coordinate 51,827, forward strand.
GAATCATGGAAAAATATATACATAAGAGAATTTAAGTGAAAAAATGGTCTAGTTAACCACTCGTGTCCCCAGGCAACATGGTCAGATTAATTCATAAGTTAGAGGCCGAATACTTGGAACAGCTAAATATTCTCATGGTTATTACTGTGTCTCACATACAAGATGCACACCAGTCGAAAAACACAGAACTCCTAAACTAACAGTGTCTGATCGGTCTTTCTAGTCTATCTTTACTATGTAAGATAAGAGTAAAATCCATCCAGTATGGCCTACATTTAAAAAAGAAATCATCGAATGTAAAGAAAACACCTTATGCAAACTATCAAAGATATTGAGAGTAAAAAACGAAATCAGAGGAGGATTTGAGAGAGCATTCGAAGATAGTAGTAGAGAATGATATTACTAAGAAGAAAAGGTCATGAAGTGGTGTACTACTAAGCATCGAAAAGCAGGTGAGGTTGCAGGATGGGGAAAAGGTTAGTAAATATCTTTCAGCAGCTTAGAAAAGCGTAACATCATTAGCAAAGCAAATTGTAAAACGTACCTGGTTTGGACAATTGGGAGTTAGCACTGAGGGCAAACGAGACAGACAGAAAAGTTACAGTAAAACGACATTTTTATGAAGGATCTATACCGAAATAGAAAAAAGACCAACTGTGAAATGCGCAATGGTTGAAGATTGGTGAATAAGGATACCGGAAAGACCTAAACATGAAGAGGAACTGACACAAAGCATTACAAGGTGAAATCAACAATAGAAGAAGCTAGTGGATTGGCATTGAAAAATATGGAAGAACGGGAAAAAGTCCGCTGGGTCGATGGGTTTGGAGCTGAGTTTTTTCAAATGAGTTTTGGAAACAAATTGGGTGTGTTTGTAACCGAGCTTTAATGAAAGTTTTAGAGAAGTGAAACTATCAACACCCAGAAAGAATGGTATAGAATTGAATACCAAAGAAGGAAATCCAAAAGAGAAATATGTACAGAAACGGGAGACCTATTTCACTTTTAAACCTTATATACAAAATTGCTCATCTTGATTCAATTGCTAATAGGATTAAAAAAGTTCTTCCATCACGTGATTAGTGAGACCAGACAGGAGTCTGTCCCAAACAGATATATAGGTTAGTAACAAATCAGGTTAATGTTTTGACATAATACACCACTCTCACATAAAAAATATCCAGGGGATGCTAATTAATTTAGGAGACTTCGAAAAGGCATGCGACGCGTTAGATTGGATTTCATGCACAAGAGTGCTGAGAGCTGGTACTGTTTAGGTATAGACAGTATTTAAATGGATATGAAGTAATGTGCTACAAAAACATTAAGTCTACATGTTATTGTAAATGGCCTAACATCCTCATGGTTCTCAATAGAAAGGGGGTGGGGGTGGGGGGGGTTGTAGCAAGGAGATCCATCTCTCGCCATATATCTGGTCGTAATTTGTGCAGAAAATATTATCCGTAAATGATCAAAGAAGAAAATAGTATTGAAGTAATCCTAATGCCGGGAGAAAGAACACCAGATTCACAATATGCCGATGACACGCAACTGATGAAACACGAGGGAATAAAGAATCAATATCGAAAATCTATCGAGATTCTTGATAGTATGGGAAAACATCAGTTTATCTTAAAACAAAGAGAAAACACAAGTAATTTGGCTTGGAAGACACAAGCAATCAGTGAAATAAGATATATGGTACATATAAAGATGATCGTGGAAATCCAAAAGAATCAAATATTAGGAATTATTGGATTACTCAGGAATTAACTAGCACAATGGAAAAAAGAAACTACAATGAGAGATGATAGAAGTGAAGAACTATATTAAAATTTGGCTCAATGAGATGCATTACCGCCTTTAGGAAGAATTGCTGTCTAAAATCATTAATTCGGTCAAACCTTAACTTATCGCTATGGCTGAAATGCTTGTCCAATCCACCGGACACATTTGTTTAAAGAATCTACAAGACTTAATGTTACGGGATTGTATGAATAATAAACAAGATAGAATTTTGGGTCGAATAAAACGGGTATTAAAGATGGACGATGTGGGTTAAATCTACACTGACATACATGCTCTCATCATTGCATTAAATAAACATGGATAGAAAAGACTAGAGACAAACAACACACAGATGGAGGAGTACATTGATTTTTTTCATACCAACTTTGAGACATTGAGATTACTACCCAATCACCTGTGCAACATCACTCAAGACAATGTTATTCTGAAACATGTATGGTCATGTCGTATACGCCAGTTCTACTACAAAATAAACTCCAGAAAACGCTAGAGAACTACTTCTGCAGAACCAATTCCTTTACAATGAACATATCAAAAGAATGAATAAAACTGATAAAACCCAACAAAAGCTGGGAACAACAGATAATGGAATTATAGAGTACTCTGTATTTCTTTTCAAACCAATGAGACATTCACTGATCCATGAGGAATTCAGAACAATGTATAGATATTGGAACATAGATTTTCCTATTTATGGATGGGAAGCAGTATTAATCGCATTAAAAGAATACATCAGAGAACAAGGGTTTGAGATGAGATAAAAGATAACATTGAAAGCAGAAGTCAACACAGCACTAAAGAGAGAATATATCTGTAATAAAGGTTCCAAAAACGTATTTCATGAGTGTATAGTAACAGATAACAGGGAACCAAACTGTTGTGCAAAATGGACGATGATAGCTAAATCGGCGATAACCTTGGAAGAAATTGCTAGAAAAATGGCATCAAAGGTTAAGGATAATTAAGTCTAAAATGGATGAAAATAAGAGTAGTGGCATCGAATAAGTGGCAACGATGTAGCTCTGAAGAAATGGAAATAGTAGGAAAAAAGAAAGTATAACTGTTAGTTTCTGTGAAGAGGAAAAAGAACAGCATCGAACATGTGTTCTGGAGAAGTCATACGATGTCACTGAATTCTGGAAATCATTGCAAGAATTAATAAAATGAAGTGTTTAAAACAGCGAATAATCTGTCATCTGGACTGAAAATAATATACTATTTGAGGCAGTAAATGACATGTGCCACAACTGATACAGAAGACATTCTGAATCATATATTACTGATTAGCCAAAACACTACATCTTTAGCTGTAATAATAGAACAAATGTAACCTTCATTAACAGTATTTTTCTAAATATATACTAAAGAAGATATAAATCGTGAAAAATACATAGCAGTCTGTACAACTGAATCTGCTTGAAGGATTTATCACTAACTGTATTAATTTATGATGTATTATTTGAAAATGAATAAACAAAGATCATAAGATTACATTGGATTTAACATACGCATATGGTATGGTGTAGACATTGAAATCAAAAAGGAGAGAGTGGGGTGGGGGTGGGTTGGGGTGGGGAGGGGTGTAATGTGGAAGAGCGGGGTGGTGTCTGTTGCCATTATGTGGCTTGTAGTTTTGTAAGATCACAGAGATTTTGTTGCTTAGTGAGTTTTTGTTGTTTGTGTATTGTTTGAAGACCACAACAAAAGAAAACAACTTTTCCTCGGCATACAGTGAACTCGCACTCAAATCCATTTCAAACCCGAAGTAAAAAGATTACTCATTTGTAATAGTTTCACTGATTAGTTTACTGAGTACAATATTTGTCAAACATGTACATATTTGATTAATAACCCACAAACAATTGGTGGTAATTTGCGCATGCCGAAATGTGACAGCAAAAAAGAAAGATCGTGTTGATGAAAGATGGAGAAGAGGAGGAAAGGATGGAACGGGTGGAATGGATGGACTGAATGAGGAAAGAAATAAAAAATGCAGTTATATAAATAAAATAAAAATTAATAATAATAAAAAAAAGAAAGAAAAAAAATAATAAATAATCTCATGGTATTACTTGTGTCTGGCAGAGAAAACATTTCTGAACATCATCTTTTATTTGAATGCGCAGTGTGACCACGCTGGCTATTATGAGAAAGGTATTGAGATGACAAACTTCTGATATGTTAGTACTGTCTTATGATGGTTCCCAAGTGTTGCTGAAATTGCCAACAGGGGTTATTTCGCAGTTACCGGTTGCAATATTTTTATAAGATCAATACGGAGGGTATTTCAATTATGTAAGCATGCGCAATAGTCAAATGTGGGGTTGGAAAGTGACTCACGTGGATGATAAATTTCAGTGTGGCGTTTTGTGTTGTTTTTTTTGTTTTTAATAAGGTCGAGATACATCATGGGCGAATGAACAGACGGATTAAATAAAACCACTGAACTGAACTAGAAACTGTATCGTTCAGTGAAGTACTCATGTCAGGCTTTGTCTACTGATTCCTGTACCTTCTGTTTCGTAGGTGGGTGTAGGCACGTCCATTAGCTAGCACGCGCACACACACACATCACAGGTGGAGCGCACACCACACACGACGATGCACACACACTACAACATGATCACACACATGCGACACACCAGCACATGCACACCACACACATATAGATGCGGAAAACTCACACACACACACACACAATCCACTGGCACACACACCTTCTTTTTCTCCCCTCGCCCCGTACAGTGGGCTTGTCAATAGCACTGCGGGATAGCTAGGGGGGAACTTTAAGACCCCACGGTGTTGTAATGTTAATGTAAGTGTATATGCGTCTCATCTCTCTCTCTCCTATCTCGCTCTCCTCTCTCTCTTCTCTCTTCTCTCTCGCGTCCTCTCTCTCTCTCCTCTCAATCTCCTCCTCTTCTCCCTCTCTCTCTCAGATGATGAGAACATGTAAATTAAAATCATTGCGAAATCTTCAACGTGAAGCATTGTCAAATTAGATAGAGGAAGGATAGGGAAATGTGACATCTAATATGAATGTGCATAATAGAGACAGGATGTATGAATGTATACATTCATGAGCGCATGTGGAAGAGTATCAGTAAGAATACAAAGTCCCATGCATGTGATGGAGTGATAGTCGAGTCAGTGCGTAAGTTTTTTATAACTCTTACTGCATTAAACTCCTTGTATGCAGTGAGGGAGCATAGCAAAGAGTAATCGAAATATTTGTTTTTGTTAAACTGGCTTTGATTGGATACACACTAAGGAATGAATGTGTACTCATTTGCAGGAAAGGAAGGTTAGGGAAATGTTACTGTTCTGTTACGCCCTCGGACTACCACCCCCGTGTCCTCCCTGTCACAAAGACCACTTGCTAATGACAATTATAAATCAAAGTGTCAAAGTGTCTCTGCTGGCTCTCTCTAAAAGAGAAAGAGAGAGAGAGAGAGAGAGAGAGGAGAGGAGAGGAAGAGAGAGATGAGAGAGAGAGAGAGAGAAGAGAGAGAAGGAGAGAGTAGAGAGAAATGAAATGAAATCGTTTAAGTAATCAAGAAAGGGCCATTGCCCATTCATGATGGAGTCCTCAATACAAAATACAGTTACAAACATAGAGTCACACAGTGTAAATACATGTCTACCAGTAACAATGCAAATGTAGTGGGCATCTAGCTAATGAAATATACCAGCACGTCTTGGCAAAGGCTTGTATATAAGTACAATAATGACAATTATTCGCACTGCGTTACAATGTTAGACGATGAAAGAAAAGAAAGACATGACCTGAACATACATGGATTTAATGTCGTATTTTTGGAGAAGATGAGATTCGGTTTATTTCGTTAAGAATCACTTAAGCTAGGGAGCAGGCAATGAAGACAAAATGGGGTCCTCATCTGTGCCTCAGCGAATGAACACAATTATGGACAGACACAGTCTGCGGAGACGGTCAGGTAGGCGTCTTGGTATACCTTAAAGAATGTGTCAATATAGGTGTAAACGCCAAATGCGTAGAGATGAGTAGCTTGTAGGGCAATCATGTTTACAAGAATTTTTATAATTCATAGACACATAGGCTCCCCTTCAGATAACCACTGGTTTATACGCTCTGTAAAAACTGGTATCTTCTCTCACTTGTTTGCTTATGAGAGATTGTCCAATTTCTTCCGCTTGGCCGACCTGCCAGTAAGGTCATTTGATTTCTCTGTCTAAAAGTTCTTCAATGAAGCATTGAAACCGACTGGCTACACCCTGATGTATGCTCAAGATCAAAAGAAAAGTGTCCATAATTTGTCTAACAGCTGTACGAACATGTGTAACACCACGTATACGGTTCCCCTTTTATCCAAGACATCGTAACATTCTATAGTGCATTATATGGTAATCTGATGTTCCGCCTAATACGGTACAGACTGTGAAAAAAACCAAATTTAATACACGAACTATAAGGAGTTTAAGTATATAGGATATCTCTACCGTAGAGAGCGGCATACAAGAGAATCGGGTCGGTGTTCTCTGAAATGCCTACACCTAAGAACTTTTTAAGACCATATGTGTGCAGCGGCTTTAGATGAACAGTAAAAAGCGATCTGCTAAGCCACTTTCACCCTCCACCGAGTTTTCGGCGAAAGTGCACTAGAATCAGCATAATACTAGGTATCTCTGACGAAGTAAGACATCAATATAACCAAAAAGAAGTACGATTATCGTACACGAAGCAGAACCAAACTGTGCAGGGAGTTATATCTGTTTTAAAACAAATTTACTAAACTTCTTTCAGATTTCAGTTTTTGCTAATCCTGTGTTTTTTCCTGATCGTATTTTCAATAACATCATTTTCAACGAGGCAAACATTCCTTGCAAATGA
>JAFLJL010002669.1:0-25293 GCA_018398815.1 Conus ventricosus
GGATCCGTTTAAGCGCCCCCGCCAAAAGCAGCCCAAAAAGTCCCACCTTTTTCGCCACCTTTTTGATCTACCTCGCCTGACGTCACACTAAGAAAAGACAGCCCTCGTTGATTTTTACTTTTTTTACCATATTTATTTCACAAAAATTATCCAGCAGCTAGCACTCCTACGTCCTCAGATGGTCACCCATATAACCAGCAATTTTGCTATAGTAGACAAAACCCAACTAACAACACTGCCTATTATTCCAGGCAGAGCATAAAGCGCTTTGTTGCTAACTTCTTTAATAGGTTTGCTAGATGATGCAATTGTTTTAATCCAGCTTTTACCAGGTTGAGGTGTTGGAGGAGCTACGGGGCCCTGTTGGCGCACTGCCGGTTAAGCATAAAGAGTTGTAGAGAAGCAAACCCAACAGCTGTTATATGCTAATATTGTAATCCCCTGTTCCCTGAACAGAGTCCTTATTCTTTCAGCAGCGTAGTATTTTTCATAAAGTATTCTGTTTATAGTTTCTCTATTCTGCTTTTTTGTGATGCTAGCTGCGCTCGTTTAGTAGACAGCACTTCTAACCTAGCCGTCCTTTGTAGCCTTAAATCCTGTATTTTCTGCTGTATTCTAGCCTTTTCTTCTCCCCTAAATTGTTATCGTCTGCATCAGCCAGTTTATTTTTTTCTTCTTCTATCTCTTTATCCAGCTCACCAAGTTTTGCTAAATTGTTTGTTAGTTCACCCCTTATTGTCCTTAAAGCCTCATTAAGCCCCAGGATTTCACGCATAGGCAATGGAGAATCGTCAATTTTTTTAACTGTGTCCTCCTCATTAAAAACTCGTTTCAATTTTTGCTATTAGTTCTTCTGCTCTTCAAATTGATTCATCTTTTGTTAATTGCATCATTTTGCTTGTTGACTTAAATCTTGAAGAGGTATGTTTTGTATTTCAGATTGTGTTGGCAGCCCCGCTCCAAGTTCTGTAAATGAATAACGACTTCGGCTCTAATTCTCTAAAAGGTTTAATTGTTCTGCCTTAGCAATAGGGAGTTTTCGCCTTATTGTGCTTGTTTTTAAAATTGTTTGGGTTTTGCGTTGAAGTAGCTTTTTCACGACCTCCCGCTCCGTTTTTATATACAAATGCCCACCATCTTCCTCAAAATCGTTAGGATCAAGCACGCCTGGTAGCTCTCGTCCATGCTTCTATAGAATGATTGAATTCTTTCTCGCAATAGTTCTTGACAGTGTCTAGGGAATAAAGAACCGCTCCTTCAAGCTCTTCCTGCAATGAAGGGCGCAGTTCTGTTTCATCTTCTTCTTCCTCAACAGGGTCAATCGGGGCAAAATCTTCAGCCATATTTTTTTATTTATATTCTTTTTTGTTTTATAAAAAATGAAACTCATTTCGGTTGTGACTCGATCCATACAAAAAAAGAGAAGGAACTCCATGGCGTAAAAGGTTATAAGGCAGACTGTAATTAGTGTAAATAGTCCATCAACAGTTGAGCCTGGACAAGCTTTATCAGTCAAGTTCCCCCATCTTGGGACTGGCGATGTTATAATGCCGGGCACTGCTAAACTACATTCAAAATAGATATTAAATCGATAGATCCTAATGCTACTGTTGTTGCTAATTTAGGCAGGGCTATCGTTAAACGTATAGCAATCAAACTGGAGGGCAGAGAAGTTTTTGTACTAAGAGAGGCCCAGATATTTTTACCCTCTTTTGACCTACTGGTTTACCTAAAAAAGAAAGAAAAGAGAAAGTTTATCAGGGAATACAAAGCCCAAACGGTCTCAAGCACAGGCTTAAAGCGGGGGATGCAAAGAAAATGATGTTAAAGATGAGGCAGGTAGCAGAAGCATTTGGCAACAGATTCTGCATCCCTCTAGATTTTGAGCGGGTTTAAAGACGCATATGCCATATTACCAAGGTGCACAAAAAGAAAAACTTTCTTATGATCTGACATTTAATCCTAGCGATTCTGTGTTCTGTCTGAAAGACCCTTTAGCAAAATTACACAGTTAGCGACATTTCTCTTGAGTTGATGTTGGGTACTAACCCCGAACTGGCCAGAACAATCTTAACCCAGTATAAAAATAAAAACAGTTATTTTTATGAAATGGTTATGCATCCATTACAGAAAACAGAACAAGCGAGAACCTCTTTGGAACATACATCTAAATCAGTCTCTGAAGTCTTTAAAAGGAATTTTGTTCTTGTTTTCTGAAGGAACAATCCTTTTCATAGAGAATCAGAAGCGTTTTATAATCCAAAAATTGAAAAGGTTTACTGTGCAATAAATGGGAAGCTGATCAGTTGTATTCGGGCCGCGGACTTTTACCTCACCAACACTTTGATGAAATAAGAAAGTTGTTCGCTGGAGGTAGGCAAAAGATCCTGCAGTTGATCGTGGGTTTTTAAAAAAAACTTCGTCTTTATGATGTAAGACTCGAAGACTACTTAATAACCAAATATGGGCTGTGGCTGGGTTTTAGATCTACATTTGACAACAGATTGTTTGGAAGTGGAGAAAGGATAGGGCAAGATGGGATAAAAATAAATATTCGCAAGAAAGCAGACGGGGACGCCCCAATTTCAAAAGGCTGTTTTTTTGGTTTGTGATGTGCAGCTAAACATTGAAGAAAACAGGTTAAAAGACGTGGCTTATTAAAATGTAGAAGAAATAACCTATTAAAAACAGATGGATAGTTTGAAGTTTCTGCCCAAAGATCCGCACTGTTCTCTTATCTGCGGGATTACTGGGGGTGGGAAACTGTCTTTGTACTTGATTTGTTACAAACAATATATAGGTTTCATTACGGCACATTGTTATATTCTGCACAACCATTAAGCACAACAAGTCTTACAAGAAAGGAAGTTATTGGACGCGAGAATATATTTTTAGTTGTCCACGACAACTGACATGTTTAAACTTACTTGACTTTTGAGGAACTGAAAAGCTTTATTATTGATGATGTTCGCTCCCAAACACAACACCACACCCCCAACCACCCAACCAACAACAACAACACAAACCCCCCCCCCCCCACACACAAACAAACCCCCCACCACCCCCCCAACCCACACACACACCCCACAACCAACACCCCCCCACCCACACCCCCCCCCCCACCAACACACCCACACCCCCACCCACCACACCCCAAACCCCCAAACAAAAAACCCCCACAACACCCCACCCACCCCCCCCCCCAACCCCAACCCAACCCCACCCCCCACCCCCACCCCCCCCACCAACCACAACCCAAACCCACACACCCCACCCCACACCCACAACCCCCAACACCCATAAACCCAAACACCCCCCACACCACACACCCCCCCCCCCCAACCACAAAATAACCCCCCCCCACACCCCCCCCCCACCACCCCCCCCCCCCCCCCCCCCCCCCCCTCCCCATAACATAACAAAATACCAAAAATTCACCCCCACCCTTTAACCCTCCGACCACCGCCCCCCCCCAACCCCCCCCCCCCCCCCCCTCTCACCCCACCCCCCCCCCCCCCCCCCCCCGTCCCTCCCCCCCAACCCCGCCCCACACACCAACCCATCCCATTCCGCGCCCCACAGCGCACCTCCAAAAACCCCACCCCACCCCCACCAACACCTCTCGCACCCAGTCTCAAGCCCAACTCCGCCTCTCCCCCCCCCAACCCCTCCCCAACGAGCTACATGCTCCCACTCCCTACCCCCCCACCCCCCCCCTCCATCCCCAAAAAAAAAGCCAAAAACAGCCTCTGTCAACAAGCTAGCCTTCTAGGCGCCGCCAGCCTTCCCTTTCGTTTCTGTGTGGCTACTTAATTCTCAAACTTACAATGCTGTCTTAAAAGACTTCGATCGCCAGTTGAAATTCGGTCCTCTGTTGTAATCATATTTTACATCTAGAAGGGCACATAAAGATAGTTTTGAAGACCTCAATGTTTAAGTGAAAACATCATCTAATACACCAGCGACAAAAGCCATCACGATGCCTTAAACAACTTCCAACCCACCGTGACACATTCCCAATCCCACCCCCCCCCCCGTCCCCCACACACTAAAAAATCTAGCACGCTCTAAGCTATGCTTACGGACTGACCCCCGTAGCAAACCGTGTGTTTATTTTTAATTTTAATATTAAAAGAATGTCTCGGGGGCCAGAATCAAAACGCGGCGCTAGCTCCTAAATGCGTTGCAGTAGAGTTAAAGAATAGCAGACAACGAGTTGATCTATAGGAGAGTGCCAGGACATTGTTATTGGGATTTGAGCGTACCCAGATGATGGGGGCTTTACAAACGAACAGAAATGGAAGATAAAAAACGACAGCAGAGTATCCTACCTTAAGAAGAGAGAGTATAAGAAATTTAAGGGCAAACGATTTTGGGCAAAACATTGAATACAAATTCATAAAAGATGAGAATGCTGGGTCGTTGCTTCCTGAAATTGACTGGAATTTAAAGTTTGAACTACGAAGCCCTAAATGTATAAAAAAAAACCTTTGATAAGGAAAACAATTTTAGAACGGCTTTGAATGCTGGCCCCTTTTTCTTGTTAGCCTGGTTCCAGGAACACCAACAGAATGAAAATAACAGGATATTAAATAACTTGGCAAGGGGTTCTGAATCTATGCTTAAGAGAAAGAGGTCCTTAGCTGAAGTGGGATGGTGACACGTCCGTCGGCTTAGAATGTACCAACGATACCGTCAACTTACCTAAGAAATGACGATATTTTTTCGCTTATCTTATTTATTACTTCGAGGGAGGGTGATTACTAGTATGCCAGAACATACGTTTATTTAGAGGCATACAAATAAAGCATGGAAAACTTGGAGTCTTTTAAGATCGGTATTGCCAATTACCTAAAATCGGAGACAAATAACCCCCCCATGTCTATCTGACAAGGTTATGGGCTGTTGACCAAGACAAACTAAGTACTCGACTTTATTTTAATTACGTATGTTGATTTTATTGGTTTTACTCAGTTAAGGAGCGTGCTGCCAGAAGGATTAATAAGGAAGATATGTACAAGAATAATTAAAAAATACTCTTAATTTAAAAATGGAGGTTCAACACAGTTTAGGTTAAAGCAAATAACTGAACTCAAAAGGAATAGAAAGTGACATCGATAAGTATAGAGTTACTAGAAGAAATATGCTAATGGCTTGAAATACTCTTCTTATGTAATTATGGTTCATCAGCTGACGTAGCGTAAGTGCTGGCTTCTAGTGTTGCTCTTTTAGTATGGGGCTGGGGCGCAGGCCTCTTTAGCATTAGGCCGGTCTTGGTAGTTTTTAGGGTTTTAGCGCCATGTCTATTGATTGTAAGTGCTGTTTTAAAAAATTAACTCCTAAATTACAAAAGCACACTGCCATTGTAGCCCTAGCATCAAGCAAAACTTTGTTCTTTAGATTAAGATAAGCAAATCATTACAGGATGAAACATTACAACGCTGAATTTCAGAAGCTTATGCTGATGGCGAGGATTACAGCCGGCAAAAATTTAATCTTCAAAGGAGTGGAAGAAGACTTTTACTTCACGACAGGTAGACCATTTGATGCGATAAACCGGAACATTGAACAAACAAAACACCATGATCGGTTAACCAAACTAAGCATAAATATAAGTTTAGCAAAAAATTAAATATATTTTTTTATGTTAACCTCACTGTGTTTGGCGGACATCTTGAGCTCTTCGCGAACAAACGATCTTTAGGGCAGGCTTTTTTTGACGTAGTAGCACCCGCTTGAAGGACGCAGGTTTTCTTAAATAATACCACGGGACAGGGGTTGTTTCATAATTCTTTCAATTCATATACATCAACGCTCCATATAGGATCTGTGGCTCTATTCTAACATCACCCTTGCCTCTCCAAGAGCATAAAGTATCTTACTTTTTAGTCTTAAATGCAGAGATTTGAGTCCCCTGCACATCTTCAGTAATGCTATTTTTTTTAATTTATTGGTTTACTGGTTTAAGGACCTGTTGCTTTAAATTCTTCATTGTTCTGCACGTTAAGACTGCAGGCAACCTCTAACATTCTGGTTACGCGGTCTGTCCATCATTTCTCTGTGATATTGATTAGGTTATAACAACAGCCGCTCAGCTTAGATTCTTATTAAGTTTCTTAGGCTTGGGATCGATGGTTGCCTGGATCTCTATAACTGTAAAAGATGTTTTAAAAACAGTTGGGTTTACAGAACTTTAATCTTTTCCATCATCAACTTGGGAATCATCCTTGGATACTTTAATGGGCCTCGCCTGTATATTTGTTGTAAAGCCACAGCCACAGCAGTTGAGCTTTTATCTGTTAAAGGTTCAGCGTCTTTGTATCTTGAAGCCATGTCAACAACTGTCAGGGCATACTTAAAACTTTTTTCTTCTAACTTTATCATGTGGAAGATACAGCAAGTCCATCTGGTGGGTGTCATTTGGAACCGAGTTAACAAATCTAGGCCTTATTATTCTTTTTGGGGCAGGCAAATATATTTGCCAAATTGCTTGTTTTGAAAGCAGTCTTTCGCATCTGATTCAGACACTCTACACGATACACGATACACGATATTTTATTTGTCCTCATAGAATACAAGGAAAATTTGTTTGTGGTGCCATTATCAAAATTCACATATTGCAACAACTTATAAACTAGTATATCATTAAAAATATTCCACTCTTTGCACTGTGCTCAGTCATTCCTTGTCAATTCATTTATCCATCTTGTGTCACTCTATATATATAAATACTAACACATGCACACACACATCCTACCACCCTCTCTCCCCATCCCCCACCCCCCAGTCACACACACACACCACACCAATACAGAATCACACACACCACACCAATACAGAATCACACACACCACACCAATACAGAATCACACACACCACACCAATACAGAATCACACACACCACAACCAATACAGAATCACACACACACACACACACACACACACACACCACACACACACACACACAACACACACACACACCAACACACACACACACCACCACACAATACAGAATCACACACACCACACCAATACAGAATCACACACACACACACCCCGCCAAAACAGTGTCACACACACACACACACACACACACACACACACACACACACACACAAACACAAACACACCACACACACACACAACACACACACACACACACACACACACACACAGAGGTGCACACATCACCACCACAAACCACCACCACATATGCAATATTATAACAACACTTAAATAAACACTCCAACTGTAAAACAGAATGCTCCAAGATAAGCTCAAAGTTAAGTATAAAAAAGAAAGAAAACAAAAACAATAGCACCATTCAAAAGATCAATAATATTGCAAAATGTATAATTACGTAAACTGTAAAAGTAACCTGCAGAGTTAAATACAAATCAGGAATAAAAGATTTACTGCTAAGTAAGATGTTTGAAGTTGGGTGAGAGAGAAAGAGAGAGAGAGAGAGACAGAGAGAGAGAGAGAGAGAGAGAGAGAGAGAGAGAGAGAGAGACCGAAGGGAGATAATTCATAGGGGTGTGAAAATTGAAAAGCACACTTGTATGAACATTTAACTTTAAAAAAACATATCATTCTCTAGCAGCTTTACTCAGTTTTTCAATAGCAGTCTTTCCTTTCCAATAACCTTTAGGAGAATAATATATTTTGTACTTCGTATTGTCCATTAAGAAGGGCTGTATTTTAATTATATTTTTAATTGTTTTTTAGATTGTTTGTGCAAGAATTTAGATTGCCCCCTAGCCCCCCAAATAAAACCAATTTCTGTTTTTTTTCTGTTTTTGAGGTTCAAAAAGTCGACATTCTGGCGGGGTGTTTAAAAACTTTTTTCCTGTTCAAAAGTAATACTCATTCATTGCCTCATCAACGTCTGTCATGTGTGCTCTGATGGCCCGTTTCAAAAATTTTTATTAAAAAAGTCAAAGTGAGAAATTCGCCTTTTCTCAAAGCGTCTCTTGTTAGAAAATCTTAATTGCCTTATTTGGCGTTTTTTTCTTATAGACGCAAATTTACTAAACTTAAAATTGCTTCCAGGAGGCTAAAGCATTAACAATGCTCCCCCCCCCCTCAAAATTACCCCCGCCATTTTTTTTTTTAAAAATTTTTTTTCTTAGGGAATTTAAATCTTTTATGAACTAATATTTTCTGGGGAAAAATCCTGTGTACAAGAAAGTTTTTGAAGCAATCCCTGCAGTAATTAAATATAACCTTAACAACGTCCTCATGTCAAACCTTTCCAGGTCAGCTGGTTCTTTTTAAACTGTTTTTTTGCTAAAGTATAGCTTTACTAAGGCCATTTTTTTAAAGCGAGTGGTAAATCGTATTGTTATTTTTTTTTCCCATCTTTTTTTTAACTAAAAAAATAATTAAAATAATCATAATACGAAGGCTGTCTATGTGTTTTTTAAATCAGATAATTTTTGTTGTTAAAGCTAAAAAAAAGGTTGCAAATTTTTGGGGCGAATTTCTATCTTTCCCTGTTGGGGGGGTTTTTCCCCAAAAAACTTTTTGCAAGGGTTGAATAAACTATAACACCAATGGGGCATGCAAAATTTAACCAATTTTAAAAATCATGGTTTTAAATTTTTTAATTATTTTTTTTTTGTTTTTAAAAAAAATGGATTGGGGACAAATATTAAAGTTGAGGAGAAAGCGCTACCCCGGGTAGCCACTGCCATAAAAAAAGTTTTTATATTTTAGCTGCGTGTGGAAAAACCCAGCAGTATTTAGGCACTGAAACTAAGGTTTTTGAACAGATCCAACAACTGTTTCATCAGACTTGGAAGTACTTGCTAGGTACGAAAGCACAGCTAGGGTAAAAATGGTTGTCGGTGGGTAGACAAAAATTTAGTTTATATGTAAGTTGTAAGTAAGATGGCCCCGGTTGATTCAGGAGGAAAAAAATCGATTTATCACAAGTCGGTTTTAAACAAGTCCCTGAAATTTGATGTGACTGTATTACGTTTTGGGACGTGTTATCCCCATTAATGGGATTATTATTTTAATCATTTTAAATTTTTAAAATTATTAAATTTTAAAATGCAAAAAAAAAAATGAGCGAGAAGCCCCACAGGACCCACGAAGGCCCCCGCAGGAGCAAAATGTGCCACAGTGAGAAACAAGGTGGAAAATGTTCAAGCAAAAAAATCCTGGGGTTTTGAGGTGGGCTAAACTGGTGAAGGGAAAAAACTGAGAATCAACCAACGCAAAACAAAAATTGTTGATAGTAATAAAACTCGCCCCCGCAAAAAACAAATTAACAACAACACAATAAATAAAAACAATAGATGATTTTTGGTAATGGGTGTGCTGCTGTTGTTGGGGGTTTTTTTTGATAAAAAATTAACACCATCCTACAAAAAAGCCACAGCCCCCCACATAAAAGAACGAACCACTTCTCCCAAAAAAAAGTGCAACCTCTGCGTAGCCCCTTTTTTCTATGGAATATTTTTTAAGAACTAAAAAAAGTCAAGTAAGAACTGATAAGTAAAAGTTAGTTGTATGAAAGTTTTTTAAAATTTAAAGTGTAAGAAAATTTCAAGTTAAGTGCAAAAAATTTTAAATAAGTTTTAAAGTCTAGTTAGGTTTTTAAATTTAAAGTTTTTGTTAGTTCTTAAGTAAGTTTTTTTGGTTTTTAAGTTAAGAAAAAGCCAAGTAGTCAAGTTAATTTTTTAAAGTTTCCTTGCCACGCATATGAAAATCGGTTTTGACGTAATTCTTTTGTTATTTTTTGAGTAGTGTTTTTTTATTAACGGTTGTGTTTTTTTGTGAAGAGTAGAGGCAGAATTAACATTTGTGTGATAAAATTTTGTTTTCAAAGGAGCGCTTGTGTTTCGTGAGTTTTTTTTTTTTTGGAACTTCTTTATTTGCCTTACCCTTCTTTTTACAGAAGTTGGTGGAACGTTACTCTTTGCCGAAAACCCCAACATATTCTTTGATAACTGCCCCATTAAGTTCATTTCATCTTTCAATTACTTGTTGTTTCGTAAATTGTAAAGGACTTTCTTTTTGGTGCAATGTGTCGTACCACCCCTAACTTTTTAAAGCTATTTGTTTCTAAACCCTTTAAGAAGCTTCTGTGGGAAGCTGAATAAAAAGGTCAGTGTCTGTGAAAAGGACTTTGTTTTGGGTACGGGGTTTTTTAAAGTAGTCGTACAAAAATTTTTAACATTAATATTTGAAAAATTAAAAAGGAAAGCCGATAAAACCCGGGGGCTTGTAAAATTAATTTTTTTTCTTCATCATATGCCCCCCAAGTGTCGAAAAATTCTTCTAAAGTTTTGATAGTTAGTTTAGAGGAAACTTAATTGCTTGGTTTTTTTTTTGAAATTAATTTAACATCTTTCGATTGTGTCGTTTCATAGTTTTCCCCAAAAACAGTTTTGTTCATCGTTTAAAGAATTTCTTTTTCTAAAGCATCGTGGTTTGGGTTTTTTTTAAAGGGTTTCAGTATTCTTCTTGATGTATCCCTCAAAAAGGGCTTTGGTCAAGTATTGTTCTGTGAACAGCTGTCAGTTTCGTCCGTGTCTTAAGAAAAAACTGAAACGTCTGAAATGCATATATACTTAGTTTTTTGTTAAAGTTTGGCACAATTTTTGGAGGTTCGATGGGTATTTTTAAATCTTTCGAGCTAGGGGGTAATGTTGTGGAGATCGTGTAATTCTTTGGGATATTCAAAGTTTTCTTCCAAGTTAGCCCGCGGTTATCGGGCGTAAGCTGTGCAACATCCCTAACACGTGTTAACTCGTGGGGCCTTTTATCTTTTAAAGTTTCTAGTGGGAGCGGTGATCTTTTGCCCCATCTACAGACTTTTGGGGTTTAAAGTACATTAGATAGTTGAGGTTTAGTTGGGTCTAATGTCAAATACTGTTTTTGGCTTTCGTAAGGATGTGGGGCCCATGCTATACCCCCCTTAGCGCTTCAATCTTCTGGAGTGGGGTAGATCGTATTAATAAATTAAATGTTTGTGCTTTAAGAAGGGCGCCCCCAAAAAAACCCCTGGGGCAGGTGTAATGTGACGAGTTGCCGAATGTTTCTGCTGAGATCTGTAATTTCTAAAGGGAGTTGCAAAAAAAAAACCCCTCAGCCAATAAATATTGTCGTGAAAATACCATTGTTTAAGTGTAATTCTGCCCGGTTTTGTGGTTTTCATTTCGATCAGTTTGTCTTTGCTCAAAGACTAGAAAAAAAAACCCCTTTGGAGGAAGGAGTCTTTCAAACCTTTCCCCGAGTTCTGTATTCAAAAGGAAAAAACCCCTTTTACGCCCCAAAGTGGATAAAAGTATTGTTTAGTTATTGGAAGTTTGAGCGATTGCAAAATTTATCCAAACTGCCTCGATGTTGGGAGAGTCATAAAAGGATAGCGTAAGAGTAAAAGTCATGTACTTTTCTGAAGATTGTGCAATGAGTAACCTTTTATTCAAAAGTCAGCTTGCTAATGAAATGAGAATCGTGCCTCGAAAGTTATAAAAAGAAGATGGGCATTTTCCATTTTTTGGGGTCAACCTTAAGTTAAAAGTTTCAATTGTTGTGGCGCTTTTTGAATTTCCCAGTAATGTGATCGTGGTCTCTTATGTCGGTTTACTGTTTGGGTTAGCTCTAAACCCCAAATCCCGCGTGTGTAGATGAGTCCTAGCGTTCTGGTCTTCAGGGGTTCAATGCCCGAAAGATTTAGTTGGGTTTTGGGTAACTGATTGCGAAGTTTTTTATCTGCTTAAAATTATAGCGCGTTGGGGCCCTGTAAATCTTTGGGGGTGTGTGTTGACCGTTGCTAAAACAATAAAAGCATAAGAACGGGTTGATGGTGGGTTAATAAAATTGTTTTTGTTCTTGTGTTGTGGGCCATAGTACGCGGTAAAGAGCGATTCAAAGCGGCATAAAAACGTACGGATCTCTGCATTTTGTGTACATTCTTAAAACTAAATTTAGCCCCGGTTTTTGGTGTAAAGGGGTTTTGGGTTTTAAATTACAAAACTTTTACAATGTTTTTGGCTGGCAGTGTTTTATTTGGGTGGGTTCTGACCAAAATCTTCACAAAGCCTTTTTTAGCATGATTCTTTTATGTAAAAACCCATAAATTGCTTATTGTTTTGATTTAAAAAATGACTCTTTGACTATTTTTTAAAAAGTATCAAGTCTACTGTTTATCAAGTGGTTCGCCTAAGTAGGGGGTTTGGGGGGAAACCCTTTTAAGGCACTGTCGGTTCTACAGCCTGTGTATCGTTTTCGGTGATTGGGGTTTTTTTGTCTTCAAACTGAGATTACTTTTATACTCACTGGAAAAAGGTTTGTTATCAAAGTTGCTCTTGTTTATTGTTATAATTAGTACTCTTTCTGGTTCTTTATAACGGGGTGTAAATGCCTAAAAAACCCCATAAAACAATGTCAGGATTTTTTGTTTTGATGCTCGTTTTAAAACTAATCTTTTGGGAGAAAGGTGAGATTGCCAAAAATATGGATAGAACTTTGTTTGTTCAATTTGATTTCAAGGGGTGTCCTTCAGAAGCCGAACCCTTAATTTTCCTCCTCATTGCATGGTTTTAAATGTGAAGCATGTAAAAGCCAGTTAGAATTAAGTGCGTAGCTAATAAATTTTTCTGCCCTTGTTTAAAAACCCCGCTCCCTGCTGGGGAATCATCGGCGTTTGTAATCAAAACGAACGGCCCAAAAGGCTTTTATGGCGGTCCTTTTTGAAAAGACTCTGGGATTTTTGAGATGGCATGTGTCGCTTTTCATAAAATTCAATGGGTTAATAATTCATGTTTTTACTTGCTAAAAATATTGCTTAATTGTTTGTCATACCTTTCACCAGTGCGCTGGCTGGGGTTTTTCAAACCAGCAGTTTGTGGGTATTTTTAAATCAATATTACGTAAATTAAAAAAAAAAAATGTATTTAAAAGTAAGTAAAAACGGCTTTTTATTCTTCCCCCAAACGTTGCAACCTTAGACCGTTAACCTTAAAAAAACCCTGCTAATTTTTAGCTTTTTTTGAATCATCAGTCAATGTTATCACTTTGATTGTCATTAAATAGTTACTATGATTTTTTTATTTTTTTTTTTTTTTTTAAAACCAAATTCGCTAAAATCAATGTTTAATTTCTTTCTTGTTTTGTCAAAAAGTTATTACATTCTTTTAAAACAGATTTGCTAAGTTTTGGGAGCCATTTTAAATTAAAAAAAAAAAAAAATTTTTGTAAATTAATTTATTTCTAGTTTTTCTAATCGTTTAAAATGATCCATTAAAGCGAAAAAGTACTCCTTCGAGTGGAGTGAAAAACGAGATTAAAATTTTAGGGCTATTTTTCAACTAAAATGGCAAAACTTTACAACGGTTGGGGCAAGAATCTGGATTTTTCTGATGGCTTCCAAAACACTTTCTCGCATGTTATTGTCCCCCCGCCCCTGGGGTTGCCCCGAAGGATCGGCTAGGTGGGAGTGAAGGGGTGACTGACCTCCACGCCCGCAAGGCCCACAATAAAGATTTGTAAAACACCCCTTTATTCCAAAACCGCAAATAAGCTTCCAAATTCACAACATGACAACCCCAATCAAACACTCCAACGCACCAACACGCACAATCAAATCAAAACACTCCCACACCCCCAACTGACGATTATAAAAAATATTTCACCATCGAGTACACGATCCCCAATTTCAGCATTCCAGCCATTAAAATTACAAATTATAAAGAAAATTTTTTTGCATCGTCCTTTCTAACACCATGGAGGGGTCCACACCCTGCCCCCTCAAGTTGCTGGGAGACCCTGTCGCACTAGGTGTCCCGGCGGGGGGGTTTTGCAGGGGTCGCTCAAAGCCGACACCCCGATCCAAGCGGCGTGAAGAGCGCGTCCCGGAGGGGGGGGGGGGGGGGGGGGGGGGAAAAGGGGGGAAAAGGGAAAAGAGGCGCTGTTAAATGGAGGTCTGGACGGGGGGTCAGGGGGTCAGTCAAAAAAAAGGGGGGCTCCTTCCGTCGCGGTCCCGACCCCGGGTGGCCTCGACCAGCGGTGGACCATCCGTCCGTAGTCTCAGCCAGAAAATGGGCCCCAACCCGCCGTGGCACCTTTCCCGTTCGTTTGTCTCAGCCGAAAGTGGCCTCAACCAGCACGTGGCACCATCCAGTCCCTGCCCCGGGAAGCCGGGAGGGGGGAGGACGTAGATGGGAGGAGAGTCGAAAGGAGGGAAAAAAGAAAGGAGGGGAAAGGAAAAGGGTATGGAACCCCCCTGTGACAGTCTGAACCCCTGCTGTCAAACTTAAAGCCACTCGATGAGGGCGGGGGATTACTACGCCAAAAAGTAAAACCCCTCGAATCGGGATGTTCATAGGGTCTTCTCAACCGAGGGTAAAAGACTGCTTTTAAAACAACAGGTTTTAAAAAATATGAATATCTTCACCCTTCCTCACTACTTTAACTTCACCTTCTTTGGAAAAAACCAACACAGGCCTCGCTTTATACCTGCCACCCCTTTTTCGTAATAAATTTAAAGGCCCAAGTACATTTTTAAAAAACACATTTTAAAAAAACACAAATCTCCACCCACGCATCCCAACGACAAATTTGGTACGCAGCTCGCGAAATAAAAACCCTTTCCTTGCACACACAAACCCGACGGTGGGAAGGATAAAAAGGGGGGGAAGTGACAGGGCGGATAGCGGACCAAACAAGTTCCAACCTGAATCACCCGGTTCTTTCCCCCCCCGACTACCGCATACCGATGCATAACAGGAGAAAGAATTTTGGATATAATTTAGAAAGGCCAGGTTAAAGATTGAATTAACAGGAAAAAGGGCTCAAAAATATTTCTCTTACAATTTCGAAAAAAAAAAGAAAATTGCGCAAAAGAGAAAACTAAACCGGCTAACAACAAAAAACCCAAAAAAAACAAAACCCCGAAAAAATGATGCTTTCCAGCTACCCCTGGGGGGCCCAGAAGAGGGGGTCAAAAACCCCTCTTACCCCCTGCCCCTTCGAGAGGACAGAGGCGAAGATGCGGAAACAGAAGAAAATGATGTCCCCCTTCCCACAGGCCGACTGCAGGAATTGAAAGTATGGGCGTACTCTCGATGATACGGTGAAGAACAAGATGGAGAGGGCTCCCGAGAATCTTTCCCCTGAGTGAAGGCTAACCCCCCTAGCAAAAGGGGCCAATGCCATGCTGCGTCACAGAGTGGATACTTAAATAAAAAAAATGAAGCGTGGAAGGTAAAAGACAGGCGGAGGCGATGAAGAAGTTGGAGAAAGGTAAAAAGGCCACCCCTGAACCTGCGGTGAATAGCAGGGCGGTGGAAAAATTTTGGGAGAGAGGAGAAAGCAAAAGAAATTTAGTGAACTCACAAAGGTGCAACTGCCCCAAACCCATTTAGGGACGGATACCGACAAAAGCACGCAATAAACAAAGCCCCACCCCGATGGGTCCAAACGTGTAGGCCTCTGAGAAAAAAGGGACAAAAACCCCCCTTCTAAAAAATTGTTTTTCTGGATACGTGCCCTTTTAACCCTTTAGCATGTGAAATTCACAAAAATGGGCCCAAAAACCCCAAATTCTGTGATCGACGAGTCGAGGAAAAACCCAAAAAAACATTCTCCCATAAATCACACAGGGAAAAAATAATATAATTTATCAAACAACTAAACAAATTCCAACCCTGAAAGTAACAACCCAACCCTTGGTGGGTTTCATACCCTTAAAATATGAAATGAAAACTGTCATATACCTAATAAGAGACCCCAAAAAGGGGTTTTTAACTGGGTTTAGGGGGAAATGTCCCTCTGACCCATTTTTCCCTGTGCTGACTACGGAGTGGCTAAGATGTCACATCCGTATTAAGGAACCCTTGTATGACGGAAAGTGAAAAACCTGACTTGCAGTCCCGCAAAAATGGTCGACGATGACTGGTCGGATCCGGGAAGACTGGAGAGGATGATGTCGCTCTCCAGTCAAACTTCGGCCCTTTCTTCTTTGGGGACGCCAGTGCGCGTCAAAACTTGAGAGATTCAGCAAAGTGGGGCATGATAGTCTAAGCGGGACAGCCTTGGGTATGATCGCAGTTCTACCACTGCCGAAGGTAGCGGTGACCCGTGGATGGGGGATTAATGGGTCCCACCCCCCCGGTCCCCCCCCTTGTGAATGCTCCCCCCCGTGGGACTGAACCCAGGGGAACACGCTTCAAGCGCCCCCTTTGGCGTTTTTCCGTTGGCGGTTTTTCGCAACTGGGCAAATCTGCCTAACCGTGAGTTCATCCTGGCCCGAAGAAATCCTGCCTAACTCGCTCGAGAGTCCGCTTGGAGCCCATATGACTGCCATGGGGGAATCGTGGGCCTGCCGGAGGACAGACTCTCTCAGGCTTTGGGGAACCACCAGCTGACTTGGCCACACGATCTGCCTGGGTGAAAACCCTAAAAAGGATCCCCTTGTGGAGCTTGAAGCTCACCTTGGCGTGTCGGGCAGACTGAGCAGGACGACCTACCAGTTGTCGCAGGCGTTGGACATCCAAGTCCCTGGCCTGAAGACGGACCATGGTAGCAGGATCGGCCCTGGCCAGAACCTCGTCAGAGATCGGTGGAGAACGGGACGCAATTCCTGTTCCTGCTTCTTAGCTTTGGCGCGTGTGGTGACTCCCACACACGCCTGTACGGGCAGATCGTAGACACGGACTGACTGCGTCCGTCAGCAAAGGTGACAGTATTCCCTATGAGAAGGGAATACATAGGTCGCTCCACCGCGATGGGCCCATACTTCGCCACAGAAGTAGGGGGTGGAGATAGGAATAAGTACAGAAGGACGGGTGGAAGTAAAACCAGCCTCCAACCCGCACACATCATAACTAGCGCCCGCCGGGCCTCAGGGGAAACCAAATTCTTATCACAAAGATCGTTGATGCTCCCGAATCCTGATGGTGTCGACCAAGGAGGAAACCAACAACAGAGAGAAACACTGGGCACTCTGAATCACCAGAAGCTGGGATGGAACCCACGTTAGCGAGGCACGAGGGACGTGGGAAAGGACCAGCCCACGACTACCAGCGGCTTTAGGACAATCTTTCCTAATGTGGCCAGGACGACCACAAAGAAAACTACAGTCGGGCGCTGAAACCCCGATGAACTGCCTGCCTTGTTCACCCACTGCAGTTGTCGGCGCCTTATTGCTACTAAATCCTGTGGAGGGCTTCCTCTCGTATCTGGGCGATGCCCATAAGCCCTGCGAGCTTCAGCAAACACCTCAGCGGTGTGAATCGCAGCCGCGAAATCCTGAGGTGCTGTCTGCCTATCCGGATCCTCAACTCTGGGGACACAGTGTTGGTGAGCTGTTCAATGAGGATCAGATCCTCCAGCTCTAACTTAGCCAACTGACGCCAGTACCTAGCGTTTTGCGCAGCCTATCACCAAACTGCCGAAGGTCTCGTCATTATTCTTCTTCATGGACCTGAACTTCCTCTGTACGTCTCTGGGGTAAGTGGAAACGCTTACGCAGAGCCAACTGCATCTCTGCATAAGACGCACCTTCGTTTAGAGTGAGCACACTCCCTTGCAGCACCAGATAACCAGAAAAAGGTGCATAGCCTTTTGTTCCTCAGACAATTGGTATGAACTAGCAACCTTGTCAAAATGCTCTAGGAACATATCAATGTCCTCACTAGGTCTGAACTCTGGAAGCTTTAACTTGGGGCCTCTAACTCTATCACCTGCCTGGTGATTAACCCCCTGGTTTACAGAAGCGGGAGGCCGCGAAAGAAGTTGTTCCATCTCCTCCCTACGCAGAGCCTCCATCCTGTCTAGTTCTTCCCTACGGAGGGCAGCCTCCTCCCTACACTGATCAGCCTCTTCCCTACGCTGATCCTCCTGTCTGGCAGCCTCTCTCTACGCTGAGCTCCTGTCTGGCAGCCTCCTCCTACGAAGAATAGCCTTTCCTTACGCTGATCCTCGTCTGGCAGCTCCTCTCTACGCTGAGCCTCTGTCTGTCAGTCTCCTCTCTGCGCAGAGCCTCCATCCTGTCTAGCTCTTCCCTATGGAGCCTTGCTCTTCCTAGTTCTTCCTACGCAGGGCTTCTGCCTAGCAGCCTCTTCCTACGCAGAGCTTCCTGCCTAGCAGCCTCTTCACTATGCTGCGCTCCAGAACATAAGGACAGAGGTGATATCCTGAGCGGGGTTCACCACTCCCGACACGGGAGGAGGACCGTCTGACCCGTCCCTTGGGTCTCGACTTTCCATGAGGAAAGTCTCCCAGGGCATACTCCTTACGAGGGGAAGCATGGAGAGGAGAAGGTTTCTGTCTCTGCGACCCAAACAGAAGCCCATAGTTGCTTCGCTATGCTCTGGCGCTTCCGAGCGGAAGTGCGTCGGGGTTCGACAGGCAGACCCCCCAGCGAAGAAGGTAGTAAAAGTACCCACTGGACTACCTGCTACAGCACTGGAATAAGTAGAAGTTACCGTAGTCGAAGTACTGGTACTAATAGTAGGGACTACAGTAACATTTTGAATACCCTTCTTCTTCGACGCACGCGTCGCCATACCACCGCGCCGGACGTCGCCATGACAACAATATCTTACGGTTTTCAAATACAGGGGAAAAAACAATTCACTAGAAAAAAAAACCCAAATATTTTAGGGGGCGTGTGTATATGTGTGTATGTGTGTGTGTGCGTGTGTGCGGACAAGTTCGGCTGCTCCACTCTGGCAACACCGCGCTCTACAACACGAGCAACAGTGCGGTGGGGCTCACCGAAAAAAAACAACAACAAAAACTATGTCGGCTGCCCCACTCTGGCAACACGCGCTCCACAGCACGAGCAACAGTGCGGTGGGGCTGGCCGGAAAAAAAAAACCAAACTGGCAGACGGAATCGGAGAGAGAGAAAAAAAAACAAAGGGACACTAACGTCCGATACAACCCCTGTACTCAATAACCCGGTAGAGAAAAAAAAACAAGAACTGGCTAAATACAAAACAGGAATGGAAGACTGAGCGGCAACAGAAAGGCAAGACTTACGGCGTACCTGCGTGAGGTACCCGGCGGAAGGAGGTCTGGACGCGGTCGACTCCCTCGGTCTCACTCGACTCCGAGTCCACGGATGTCCCCTCAAGCCACATAGAGACTCCCTTCACGCTAGAGTCACCCAGCCAACCACCCACGAACAAACACGACAAACTGACTAAACAATATAAAACAGAAAAACTAAACAGGTACTCCGCGAAACGAGAGAGACAGCCAGAGCCCTTCACATCCCGGACGAGCCCCCACAATTGTCACGACCGACCCCTGGAGGTCTGCCCTGACAGGATCGGTCTGGTGGGAGTGAAGGGAGTGACTGACCTCACACGCCCGCAAGAGACCACACAATAAAGATTACGATACAAACACCCATTTATTACCACCAGCAAAATAGCATTCCAACATTCACAACATGCACAACCACAATCAAGCACTCCAAGCACACAACACGCACCAATCACAATTCAAGCACTCCCACACCACAACATGCACGATTATAAATAAATATTTCACCATACGACGTACACGATCACAATTACAGCATTCCAGCACATATAACATATACACAATTATAAAGAAATATTTCCAGCATCGATCCTTTCTAACACCATGGAGTGCGTCCACACACCTGCCCCTGTCAAGTCTGCTGGGAGC
Organism: Conus ventricosus; assembly: GCA_018398815.1. Lineage (NCBI taxonomy): Eukaryota > Metazoa > Mollusca > Gastropoda > Neogastropoda > Conidae > Conus > Conus ventricosus. Next base: position 19,659 of record JAFLJL010002669.1, read on the forward strand.
ACCCTGTCGCACTAGGTGCTCCGAGCCGGGTCGGTTCTCGCAGGGAGTCGCTCAAAGCCGACACCCTCGACTCACAAGCCGGCAGTGAAGAGCGCGTCCGGAGGGGGGGGGGGGGGGGGGGGGGGGGGGGGGGGGGGGAAGGGAGGGAAAGGAAAAACGAGGCGCTGTTACTGGAGGTCCTGGACGGGGGTCAGGGCCGGTCAGTCAAAACGGCGGGCTCCTCTCCAGTCCGCGGTCCCGACCAGGGCGTGGCCTCGACCAGCGCGTGGCACCATCCAGTCCGTTAGTCTCAGCCAGAACGTGGCCTCAACCAGCACGTGGCACCATCCAGTCCGTAGTCTCAGCCAGAACGTGGCCTCAACCAGCACGTGGCACCATCCAGTCCGTGCTCCAGGTGAAGCCCTCGGAGGGGGGAGGAGTAGCTGGGAGGAGAGTCGAAAAGGAGGGAAAGAAGAAGGAAGGAGGAAGGAAGAAGGGTACTGGAACCCGCTGTCAGTACAGTCTGACCCATGCTGTCAAATCTTAACAGCCACTCGCATGATGGGCGAGGGGAAGTCTACTAACGCACACAGTAACCCATCGAATCAGGGATGTTCACTAGGGTCTTCTCACACGATGCAGGTAAAGACTGCATTAAATCAACAGGTTATAAAACAAATATGAATCATCTTCACCCTTCTCTCACTCACATTTAACATTCACCTTTCTTAGGAAATAACCAACACAGCGACCATCGCTTTATACCTGCCACCACATTTGCGAATAATAATTCAATGGCCTAATTGTCACATTTTATAAACACATTTCAAAATAACACAAATCTCACCCACGCATCCGAACGACAAATCATGCGTACGCACGCTCGCGAACATAAAACTCGTTTCTCCTTGCACACACAAACAGACGGTGGCCGAAGATAAAAGTCCGGCGAATGTGACAGGGGCGGACTAGCGAGACCAAGCAAGTTCCAACCTGAATCACCAGGTTCTCTCCCATCCCCACCGACTACCGCATCACCAGATGCATAACAGGAGAAAGAATTTTGGATATAATTTAGAATGGCCAGGTTAAAGATTGAATTAACCAGAGAAAAGGTCTCAACAATATTTCTCTTACAATTTCGAAAACAAAAGAAAATTGCGCAAAAGAGAAGACTAAGCAGCTAAACAACAACAACAAAACAAACAAACCACGAAACTGATGCTTACCAGCTACCCGTGGGTGACCAGAAGAGGGCGGGTCAAACGACTCTCTCTTACCTCTGTCCATTCGAGAGGACAGAGGCGAAGATGCGGAAACAGAAGAAGTGATGTCCCTCTCCTACAGGCCGACTGCAGGAATTGAAAGTACTGACTGTACTCTCGATGATACGGTGAAGAACCAAGACTGGAGCAGGCGCTCCCAGAGACATCTTCCGCTCGAGTGAAGAGCTAACCTCCCTCAGCAATGGCGGCCAACATGCCATGCTGCGTCCAGAGTGAGCATACTTCAAACTAAAAGAAATGAAGCACGTGCGACAGGTAAAAAGACAGGCGAGAGGCCGATAGACAGAAAGTTCGAGAGAAAGGTACCGGCCACCCGTGAACCTGCAGGATGAATAGCACGGGCGGTGGAATTTAGAGAGAGAGAGAGAGAAAGCAAACCGAAGTTGAGCTGAACTACACCAAGGTGCAACCGCACCACAAGCCACATTAAGGGACGGATACACGACAACAGCAACGACAATAAACAAATGAATAATTCCGCCACCCTAGATGGGTCAAACGTCGTAGGCCTCGTGACAAACTCGTGACATCTATGCAATTAAAAAGATCAGTAATTAATTCTTCAAACCTGTTCTTTAACTGATCTTTATCACCCTCCCTCTCCCAATCCAACTCGTAAAGTATATTAATAAGCTCTGTAGCTACATCGGCCTTCATTTTTTAAACCAGAATATAAACAACAATTAAAAAAATAAGTAATCAGTTTCTCTTGTTTTGTGCAAGAAACTGAAGAAGTTATATGTGTGTGCGTGATGTGGCAGGGGGTGGGGTGTGTGTGGCTTAATTAACTAGGTTAATCAATCCCAGATCCTTTTGGCCTAGTTTACTGCACTGCTTTGTAGGACAAAACGTGAGTGGGCGTGCGTGCGTAGGTGGGGGTGGTGGCAGGGGTGGGGCGGGGGGTGTGCATGCGTGGGGTTGTGGTGGGGTTGGGTGTGTGTGGGGGGGTGTGCATGCATGGGGTTGTGGTGGGGTTGGGTGTGTGTGTGTGGGGGGTGTGGGGGTGTGCAGGAGTTACCTCCCTTAGTATTATTTTCGGCCCTGTTGAGGGCCTTTCTAGGTCATTGTTCCGCACAGAACAATGACACAGTTCTGGTGTATTTTTAGCCTTTAGGCTGGGGCCCTCTTCCTCAGCTAGTAGGCTATTGATTTTTTTCACAGCAAGCCACGTTAGTCGCTTTGCCAGAACTCGCGAAAGCCAACGTCGCTTTGCATATATTTTAAAATGAGCTTTCTTTTCTCATACAAGCTGTGGATCGAAATTCCGAGCTTGTGGAACTTTGGATAGTAGAAAAAACAAAATGATAATTCCGTCAGTTTTTTACACAGCGTGGGTTCCATCAGAATTTCAGTTTTCAAATAATTATCCCAGGACGCTTTTGGGTTAAATTTTTTTAAAACAGCTTTTGTTCTTTCAAGCCAGTGACCTAAAAGCAAAGATTGTCGAAGAGTTTTACGATTTTCAGCTTTGATCTCAGAACCAGCCTTCAGTAAAACAGGCGTAATTTCAGTTATGTTTTTCAGCTTCATAAAAGAACCTTCGTCAATCGGCTCATAATCAAGTTGCTCTACAAAACAATTACGTAGAAAATCATGTAGTTCACTTACTGTCATTTCACGTTTTCCAAAAGATTTAGACTCTCTTTTGGCCGGTCGGTTTCGAGCAAGGCTCGCGTTAAACACGTTCTTCACTCATTGACGTCCCAGCCAGAAATGGCCGGCTAGCTGACAGGCTCGTAAGTCCCCAGCCAGAAATGATGTCATACCTTCTGTCGATTGGTTGAACATGCACACGTGGCAGCTCAACTGATTAATAATGAAGTAGGCCTATTGGCAGCAGGTCTCGTGTTGCACGCTCCGCTGCACACAGTTGTAGCGACCAATATTGATTGGAACCAGTCTGAGAATAGGGCTATCAAGCCATATAAATGTAGAGTTGATTTTATGTGCCTGGAGAGAATGTAAATATACGGGTTCACGATCACCCATATTATTCTGCGCGAAAACCCCGTTTTAATGTACTAATTACGTCAATATTTGGCAGTTTTGACATGTTAATTTTAGTTGTAAAAAGGTGTTAATTTTGGCTAAAACTGATATGAGATGGACGTGACTTGGATGTGAAAAGGGGGGTTTTCGCGCAGAATAACATGGGTGGTCGTGAACCCATATATTTACATTCTCTTGGTCGCTCATACCATCGCCTCAATCCTATGCTTGTCATAAATGGGGTGAACAATGGATATCAACACCCAATAGCTATATCTCCAAGCCATCATCAAACAAACTTCATATGGGTAAAACATCACTTGAAATATACATATCCCCACTAGAAAGTGCCCAAATTAATCTCTATCTTTTTGGTGCATCCAAACTTGTGCACCGTACACACTACACTTCATGTAAGTGGTGCCACATGTTCATAGCTAACTGCCAAACTAGTTGACAATCTCCTGAGCCAACTGTCTAGCAGTACTAGCCAGATATCCAACCGTACCCCTCCACTGGTAGTTGAATAATACTCACTATTATACTGTAGCTACTCTTGACATTATACACTGGCCAAATTTCCTATCTCCTCAATATCTCAGATGCGCGCTGGTGACCTACTCGTTTTTGAGTGAACCAGTATTTTAGGAAGAAGAAGAAGAAGAAGATAACTTCCGACCATGGTATAAACCACTACGTTTGACAATATCAATCAATCCATTATCCCACCGTCAAACTCACCATCTCCGATCCAATCATGTTTTACCTCATTAGCGTAAATGCCATAGCATAGTCACTAGCATAATCATCATAGACTTAGCAACACAGTACTATTGTTATCATCAAATCACAAACATCACGCCCATAGTTAGTTTAATAACGAAGTGACTGAGGGCGGAAAAGGAAGCAGCAGTTAGAAAGAAAAGGGGTTTGTTACCTCTAAGGACACAGACAAACAGATTACAGGACAAAGCACAATGCGTTTCGACATCTTGGGTCTTCTTCAGGCAAAAACAAAAACATTTAGGACAGTCAAAACGAAGAACGAGAAACCACTTATCTTCTCATATTCAGCGCAAAATGGCTGTTGGATCAAGCACATTTTGCGTCGAATACGAGAAGATAAGTGGTTTCTCGTTCTTCGTTTTCACTGTCCTAAATGTTGTTTGCTTTTGCCTGTAGAAGACCCAAGAGGTCAAAATGCATTGTGTCTTGTCCTGTAATCTGTTAGTCTGTCCTGGTGGTAACTAACCCCTTTTCTTTCTAAATATCATGTCCACAGTTAATTTGTTAATGGGTGCTGGCAAGATTTTGGTTTACACCCCTCTCAGGAAAATTTCCCATTTATATACACAAGTCTCCCCCCTTGCACATACACTTCCCCCTTGTGCAGATAATTAAGACCCATCAACTCAAGGCACACTTCTACAAGATAAGGTAAAATTTATTAATTAAGACCCATCAACTCAAGGCACACTTCTACAAGATAAGGTAAAATTTATTCTCTATTCGACACTGGCTTCACACACACACACACACACACACACACACACACACACACACACACAGATCGACCACAAGACAAGCACTTGACAAAAGACATGACAAAAAGACACACTGAACAGACAGACAAACACAGGACAAGCAGTGCCGGCACACAACAAACCTGGACAAACAGTTACCAGACAAGCACTGCCGTTGAACCCTGCGGTCAACCCAGGAACTGGAGAGAACAGGAAAACCTTCATTCTAACTCACTTGCTTCACCACCGAGTTTTTGGGCGAAAGTGGCCTAAAAGCTGCCTTTTCCTGTGGCGGAAGAGAGAGAGAATCACCGACACCCCTGACAAAACCCGTTAAGGTCAAGTTGCCCTCAGAACAGACAGACAGACAGACAGACAGAGAAGAGAGACAGAGAGAGATAGACAGACAGACAGAGAGGCGCCCATGCACACACTCACACACACTAAGACACACACACTAACACACCACAACACACACACATACACCACACACACACACACACACACTCAAATAAACAAATGCACTTGCAAACACACACACACACACACACACACACACGCGCGCGCGCACACACACGTATGCACGGCTAGATAGAACACAGTGCAAGCCGGGCGGCTCGTTTTGCACCTGTGGGGCTTCCTATGTTGTGGCTAAAAAATCAATAAACCATGCCTCGCGAGCTTACTGCGTTTCGTCTCTTACCTGGCCAAGTGCGCTGCGGGCAACTTGCCCATTATTGCGTCAGCAAATGTTCGCGAATATTCTTAGACTGCTACGTGGCACTCCACGTCAACACTACTACGCCGGCAAGAGCCGCCATTTAGCCATGGCTTCCAATGGAGGACTTACTTATCAGT
>JAFLJL010002670.1:0-24240 GCA_018398815.1 Conus ventricosus
AAAAGAAACAAAGAGTGCTAACATCTATTCTCAGTCAGTGGCTTAGTTGCCTTCTTTCCTTTTTTTTTTTTTTTTCTGTATTCGTAATAACTATGAAAGCAAACACTAATAATTAAAACAATATCTGGAATTAAACAAATATTTAAAGTGCACTTTGCCTCTTTTTACAAAGTTACAAGGCAATTGATACAACTGTTTGACAATCATTTTGTGAAATTATCTCAATTTTTGCACCTCATCTGTGATTCAAAACTCAACAAAATCATGTTGGTTTATATAATTTATATGCACTACAAACAACTGCAGACATTTTCTTAAATTTCCAAATCTGATGGTCTGTCAAACACTAAGATCTTGGTCTTTTTTCAATGTTTGCAAATTTTCAATTATCAGTCCTCAATTTCACAAACAAATTACTGCAGCTTCCTTACAAACTTCAAAACCACGAAGTGACAAAGTTGACAACTTGACCAAAGTCTTCCCCGTAATGAAATCATTTTATCACATACACACAAAAAGTCATGACAAAACAGCTCCATGACTACTGACTTCCTCAATAGTACAACAGTAATATAGTAATCTGTCATTGTGTGAAAGGTACACAGAGACTGCTGTATCTGCTGCCTACAAACGTTGGTATTGCAATTTGCACCAACTGATCAACTAATCCTATCAAATTCATTTTCACTGTGAATTCAGAGAACTCTGTACCAAAATGTTGCCAAATCCTTGCTGATTCCACGCTGATGGCTGAAGTATGTGATGCCTACAAGACTTGTGCTTCTGATCTGAATAAAGGGAACTCAGGCAGTACCTTTCTGCATGGATCCCAATGTTCAAGCTCCCTACATGGGATTAAGTACACTGTATCCCATCTCTCGCAGTACACAAAGACAAGTATCCTGTCAAATTTGGATTAACCTCACCTTATAAGATATTACTGAATAGACAATGTACATCACAAAAACATTTAACAACACCACAAAACTCTGAAACAGACATGGTGGACAACCAACCTTCTATGTACAAGTAGGAACACATAGAAGTTAGAAGTAGAACACTACTAAATCTGCAATGTACACACAATGTACAATCAGGAAAATAGCTACCACCACCACACCCTGAAGTTGGCTGAAGTCAGACATAGAACATGAAGCTTGAGAAACCACATTCTGCTGACAGTATCATGTCCGGAAAAAACAACAACAACAACAAACAAACAAACAACAAAACTGATTCTGAAATAGATCTGATTGTGATATTTACCAACGGCAGCATATACAACGGTGAGTATGGGGAGATGGATACAGGTAATGATGACAATGATCAATTCAAGCTTGGGATGGTGACATGGAAAGTGTGTGAATTGCTCAATACCATTTTTCTTTCCTCTGGACCTGGAGTCACGCCACAGACACTGAAGAGTGGGTTTGGGGTGAAGGTAAATACCTGGTAATCTTCTGCACTGTGTGCTCTGATATCCTGTCATGAATTAAACAATGCATACAGGAAACTTCCACATGATCTACAGGAAGGAAACAGTGGCACTGACCTGATGGTGGTTCTGGTTCTTCAGCGACATCGATTTCAATTTCACCTCTGACAATCACCAGATGATCAGAGAACGCCATGGGGTCACACAGTCTGTAGACACAGTTATACTTGTGTATACAAATGACACCTTCTTATGCCGATTTTTTTTTCTTTTTTACACACACACACGCATACAACACATTGACACATATTCCTCTCTCTCTCTCTTGTTTTGTTTGCTTGCTTGTTTGTTGATCTGTAAGTTTCCTTCTGTTTCACCACCCCATGTCATCAGTACTTTGATCAATACAATAGTTTGCTTATCAATATCATTCTACAATTAGATTACAATGTGGCTATGTTGAATTGTCAGTATGAATGATAATGCTGAAATAATGTATGCATGACAAGGACAGATTGTAAACTGGGCTTGGCCTAACATCTTCATCCTTGCGTATTAAACTATTTAAAGATCAATCAATCAATCAATCTCTCTCTCTCTCTCTCTCTCATCTCCTCTCTCTCTCTCCTCTTTACCTGTGCGCAATCCCTGTCGTACAGTCTGGTATTCGTGGCTCATTACTAACACATAGAGTTTTCTTCATACAATCACTACTACTAACCAAAGCATTAGAAAACAAGTTTACAGCTTGATTAACATCTGAATCAATTAGCATCAACGCCCGGGAATACAATCTCTTAGTCTCCTCACTGTTTAAAGCCTCTACAAAGTGTGGTTCTAAGCTTGTATTCCAAATGCGTTTTTCAATCCATTTCTTTTCTTTTCTTCTAAAATGATCGAAATCAACATCCATGTTCAGTGTAAAACAAACAGGGAAATGTGCGGAGTCCACAGAGGACAAGACACGCAGTGACGTAATAGAACCCTGCAGACAGAGATCACCAGATGCTATAAAAATAGTCAATGGTGCTGCCCCCTGAACTGGAAACAAAAGTCAGTGAATCATCGAAACCAAACTGAATTAGACCGTTCATGACAATACAATCAAACGTTGAACAGAAATTAATCAACTCTTTTCCAAAATTTGTTACTAACCGTATCTTCATACTTCCTACGAACACGTAATCCTCATCACTTTCATACAATGAGTCCCATACATTTTCCGACAACGCATCCTTTAACAAAACATTCTGGCACCCAGTCCTCGCATTCATATCTCCACAACTATGACATAGAAATCCTCAAAACGTTCATGGAGATCAATTAAGCACTGTTCAATGATTTCAATACCAAAACCATATTGTGATAGTCTCCAGTAAGTACTGTCATAAGGGTGTATATAAATACTGATAAGAAACACTGGTTTTTCAGTTCCAAATAATTCACGATCCATTTTCAAAATGATAACATTATTCAAGTACGTACAATTGATCCTCTCAGAAAACCCGACCAGACTTTTCCTTACACACATCATTACTCCCCTGAGAATCGCCCTTGTTGTGATAACTTCACAGCTTTGGAGACAAAAACATCGTAATCACTAAAAGAGGTGTACGAAATACTGTCTAGATAAACAAACGTTTCATTCAAACAAAATATATCAAAATCTAATAACATCGAAACAACATCCGGAATGTCTAGTTATTCATCCAGCCTCCACAGTTCCATGTGCCGATATTAACACTGGTCGGGCCTCGCCACCCCTTCAACTCTTGCATTATTACCACCTCCTCCCTGAACCCTTCCACCTCCAAACCTACGACCAGTACCACCCCCTCTCCCAGCCCCAATACTTCCTCTCCGTTCATTTCCCTCGCTAATTCACTTACCCGGACCGCCAACCCACCCTTCACCCCCACCACCCGCCACTCCTCCACCCCTGCTTGATGAACCACCCACCCGCTTTCCCCATATTCTCCTCTTGCTTGTTTCGAGATCCCATGTTTCATCCAGTGGTGTAGAGTCGTATGTCCGCTTTCTTTTTGGCCTGCCACCCCTCTGCAGTGAGAAGCCGAGCTCGCGCGCGCTGTCTTGTCATCACGGGACTTGAAGGGGGAAGGTGGGCAGCAGTAGAGTTGAACTGTCGCCTTGTCCCCGGAGTTTTTTTCCCGTGCACCTGACCTGAATTCTCTCCCGCCGGTTTGTCTCTGGTTTCATTTGCACTCGGGTACTCCGACGTTGGCAGAATGAATGGTCGACTTGCGTTGCCTTCATCGTGAGTGGGAAGAAGAGGGAAGCCATCTTTGGAAAGATCGTAGAGATCAGAGGAATCATAGTGATTGTATACTGCTTCAGTATCCTCTTCTACATCTTGTCTCGCCTCCACCACTGCTGGCTCTTCTCTCTTCTTCTGTTCTTCATGCTTCTCCTCTGCTGTTTCCCTTCCCCCGACCACTCAGTCTCACTAGTTCTTCTTTGTCAGTGTCGTAAGTGTACACGCCTTCTTCTGTAAACAGTTTGTCAAACTTCATCCTTGTTTTCTGCCCGCTGTCATAAAGTTCATTGGCTTTTCTCCTCAGTCCCTGCCTTTTCTTCCGCACTGTCTCAGAGAAGTCTCTCTGATATACACATTCTGATGCTTTTCTGAAGTTTTCAGTTTTCTGGCATTCATGAGAATCAGCTCCTTTGACTTGTGAGACAAGAACTTGACGACCACGCCTTCTCCTTTCGCCAGTCTATGAGCTCTCTCAATGGCAAAGGTGTATTAATAGTACTGTTGCTATTTAGTATTGTCTAGTCATACTATATTCCATTGTTATTCCGTTTCTTGACCTTGTATCTAGGGCTGGTGGCCTAAAGATAATAAACCATTGTTCATTGTTCTCTCTCTCTCTCTCTCCTCCTCCTCTCTCTCCTCTCTCTCTCTCTCTCTCTCCTCTCTCTCTCTCTCTCTCTCAAGCATGCACACACTTGACAAGCATGCACACACTTGAACTTGGAATTTACTCCTTTCACCCTTTGTTCTGTTAATGTGCTGTACTAACATTGTCCTCCACCAATGTTCTCCTTGCTGTTGATAGGTCTAGTTGTATTCTAGTCAAATCTGGGTTACACTGGACTGATTTTGTCATGTACTTACCTTCAACTTCAATAAAAACTGGCTTAGACGGTCAATCAATCATAGAAAAAAAAATCTATTAATAAGTAATTACTATTTTGTGAATCACATGCACGCACTGATGTAGTCCCGTGATTCTATTTCTAGTCATAGTTCTAATGCATCAATGAAATCGACAGATGACAAGATGAAGGCACTCTTTGCTAAAAATATTCACAGTAAATGAAATGGAAGAAATAAAGAAGGATTTCATTGATCCCGCCCAATGACAGGGATGCACAACTTCCACTGACTGGATTATTTTCAGTTCACTGATCCAATGTGCAGTGATCACTTGGTGCCAGCAAGTCTGTATCTGATTCATACACAAACCACTGTCGCACTTTGGTTGGTTCACTGACTTTTAACAAATGCTGAACGTAACCAAATAATAATAATAATAATATAAAATTCAGCTGGGTGAGAAATCGGCCGTGAGGCCTTTAGCTGATCTTTGTCAGACACTAAAACTGCTTAACTAAAAAGCTATCCTAAACGATCTTTTGATCATTCATCCTGATTTTATTACTTGTGACTTGTGACTTCCCGCAGTAACTTTGGATTCTCTCTGAGGGCACATAAGACCGTATGGCGAAAGCTTGGCTGTGTCTGGAGTGGCACTGTCTTCATCTGTCCGTGGGCAGGGGTGGTTGGGTCTGTGGGGTGTGCTCGGCAGCTGGAGGGTGGTGTTTTTCGCCGGTGGGCTCTGCAGTCATGAAATACGGGCTGGTACACCCATGGGATGCTACTTTAAGGCTGTTATGAGCTGCATCCTGTAGTCTAATTTACCTCTGTTCAGGAGCAGTTATGTCCCTTGATATCTTAATGGAGTGTCCTGCGTGTGCCTGTACCCATCGTCAACACAGCGCAGGCCTCCAAGGGTGGTACAGGACTGCTCTAAAGGCAGGTGAAGACAGTGCTTCTCTGGGTCCTCCCCAGCACCTTCGGTGTTTTCTTTTTCTTCTTATGTGTCGAGGTGGGTGGCTAAGACTGCGGAGTACATTTGTTCCTTGAAGTGCTGTCTAGATGATTCTTGAAACTGTTCAGAGTTTCTGCATTCACAATCTTGGTATCGAGCGAGTTCCACGTGTCAGCTACCCTATTGATGAAAAAGTTTGTCTGATGTTGAGTTTACTGTATTTTTTCCATTAGTTTTAAATTGTGACCTTTAGTTGGTCCTTGGGTGTTGTGTATGATTCGAAGGTGGAGGCACAATTATAGAGTCCATCATCCATGTGTATATATATATTTATACACCTCTATTAATTCTCCTCTGATTCTCCTGTAACTCATACTGGGTAATTTCACAGCCTTCAGTCTTTTCCTCATCCTCAAGATGACCCAAACCAGGGACATACTTTGTGGCTCTGCGGGCATATCCTTCAATTAACTTTTTGTCTTTTTCTAGATGTGGGATCTAACCACAGTTTGCATACATTCCAGATTGGTCTAAACTAGAGCAGTGAAAAGAAGTCGCATTGACTCCGGGTCCAGGAAAACGTAGGATCTGCGGATCAATCCCAGGATTCTGTTGGTCTTATTTACTTGCATTTTGACATGTTTAGAAAACTGCAGACCTGAGTCTATCAGGACCCCTAAATCTTTCTGCATCTGCTTCAGCCAGAGGAACTCTCTTTCCTGATTGCCATGAGGTTTCATTGTTACTGATGATGATCATGGCCATTGCCCATGTGAAGAACAATGCATTTAGTTGCACTGAGTTTTTAATTGCCACCTGTCGACCCATTCAAATAACTTATCAAGATCTTCTTGAAGTTTACAGTGATCCCAAGCAGGTCCAAAGATCTTCGTATCATCAGCATACATACTGCACAGGTTTTTCACCACATCTGGCAAGTCGTTGACATACAAAACGAAGAGGACAGGCCCTAAGACACTGCCTTGTGGTATTCCACTTGTTACATCTGCCCAAGTAGACATTGCTCCATAGACTTTTAGTTTTACTCTTTGCTTTCTGCCGATTAGGACGTGTTAGCAGGGCTGCCAAAGCCTTCTATTCTAATGTAAGACTGATTTAATGCTAGTAGTTGTATGTGCTATAATATGGTTGTACAACTTCACAGTTTCGTCACAGCATGTGTTCAGCAAAACTTCAGGAGCCCAATTTCAATGAACTTCAACTTCTGCTTGCTTCTCATCGATTGGCGCTCAGCAGACAAGATAGCAGATAACTTTCAATACTTTTTTTTTTTTTTTTTTGCACATCGAGAAGTTAACAACAACAACAAATCCAGAAGGAAATACAAACTTACATATTTATTATTGCCTTCCCTGTCGCAATTCTTACCGGAAGACATTAAACCAGTACACAAGGGAAACAACTAGCTCGAAATTGACCAAGTGGTTTCTAGTCTACAGTCACATATAAAGCACAAACTCTTACCGCTGGATGGTCTGTTGAGTCCGAAGATTTTTTAATTCCCCCCCCCCCCCCCCCCCTTCGTCTTTCCTACTGCTTTTTTCGTAACGCACTCACATCATCAGTGATTTTCATGGTACTGTTTAGGCTTGGAATCAAGAGAGAGAGAGAGAGACACTGACACTGACACTGACACTGACATTTCATTGAATAAACATATATACATGTTCATTTCAAGGGGATAGCAAAATAGATTTACCATTCACACAATTCGTAGTTCCACGCACATTGACATTCCAATGAAGGCAGGTCAACAATAATTCTTGAAAATTAATCAACAGATATGTGAATTGAGTGAGTATACCAACTACTTACCAAGCTTCACTGGACCAGGGAGTAATAACCTGATGAGTGGCGAGATGCGAGCATTGTTCCCTATTCAAAAGGGTGACAAAACAAAAGCAGAGAACTATAGACCTGTATCTCTAACATCCATATCAGCTAAACTACTTGAACACATAATATATAGTAGCATAATGGACCATCTTGACAAATATGACTTCTTAAATAACGCCCAGCATGGTTTTAGACAGCGAAGGAGTTGTGAGACTCAACTTATAACAACTCTCAAAATGATTTTAATAACTGCTTAACAACAGACAGCAAAATAGATGCAATTTTATTAGACTTTTCTAAAGCCTTTGATAAGGTTGACCATGAGGCCTGCTGCTTAAATTAGAACACATCAGCATGGCGGTTCTTTGCTAAAATGGGCTAGATCATTCCTCGTTTGGAGAACGCAGTAAAGTTGTTTGTGGAAGGTGCGCATCCCATTGTAAACCAGTCTTGTCAGGTGTACCACAGGGCACTGTTCTGGGGCCCTTGTTTTTCTTATTTATATAAATGACATAAGTAGAAATCTCTCTCCTGGAACTACTATAAGGCTTTTTGCAGATGACAGCTTAGTATATAGAACAATCAGAAGCAAGAATGATACACGCATTCTACAAGAAGATCTAAACGCTTTACAAGAGTGGGAAAGAACTTGGAAATGGAATTTCATCCCCAAAAGTGCCAAGTGTTGCGTATATGTAACAAACGCTCACCAATTAGATCAGATATTCTATCCATAATACTATTCTTAAAGAAACTAATGCTGCAAAATATTTAGCTGATTATAGATATAGTCGTCTCAAATGGAAAGAACATTACAATTTAGTATGTAAGAAAGCAAATAACATCTTAGCTTTCATTATACAGGAATATCATGACTGCCCCCAAAAGGTTAAAGACGACTGCTACAAAACACGGTTAGACCAGTACTGGAATATGGTTGCTCAGTTTGGGATCCTTACCATCTAAAGGACTTGATAACCTCGAAAAGATTCAGAAGAGAGCAGCATGGTTCGTAACAGGGAACCACATCAGAGAAAAGGGGAATACTAGGAAGAACATGAGGAAATTAGAATGGAAACCCTTAGAAGAGAGAAGAGCTTTTATCAAACTTAACATCTTCTTCAAAGGCAGAGCTAAAGTAATTGATATTCCAGTGGAACAACTAGTATTGAATAAAAGTAGCACCAGGAGTGGCGGTCAATGTTATACCATACCTCACGGCGGTGCCCACACACTCCACAGCGACTGCATTTAGTTCGCCCAACACTTTGCCTTGTGACTCGGGCTAGGCCCTAACCAGTCAGCCACCACAACGGCCAGACGCTCTGGTGTTTTTTGGACGCTTCGAGACTGGTGCAACATCTTTAAGTTATATTTACTGTCAAGGTTTTTTAACTATAATTTCTGTATGACAGCAATGGCGCAGTGAGTACTTGAGAGTGTGACAAAAGCTGACATTTCAGTCTTCTCTGTGATACCATAATTAAGTTCGTGTTAAAACTTTCTGACAGAACTTTGCGACCGGCGCAACCTGTGCTCTGCGCGCATGCCGTGCGTCGTGCCGGGCCTGGTATAGCTCACAGGGTGTTGTGGACAGAGACAATTCCGCTTTTCTCAGTTTACCCCGCGCCTAGCTGTGTGTAGTCGTTGTGTAAACATTGTCACTATAGGCGCGATACAGACAGCAAAGCAGTGTGTGGTTCGCTATTCTCCACGCTTTCAGTACAAGCGCGAGAAGCCCCCCTTCGGCCCTTATCTCCTGACACTCTAGGGTGTCAGATACAAGACCGGTCACAGACCCGGGCTTGTTGGGTGTGCGCGCACACATTAGTTTCTTCTGCTTTTCCGTCTCACGCTTTTGAAGACTTTGACTCAAGCGACTCAATGGCAGCAGTCAGAACTGCCGTGACCTACATCAAATATTGACAGCCACTTACATTCTTTTTATCCAGTTCTGTACGGCTGTGGAACTCACTGCCGGTGCCATCAAGATTGCCACAAATGCAATCTCATTTAAAAAAACAAATTGATACGACAGTTTTGAGATCTGCATATTGACGATTTTTCTATTTTTACTTCCCCAGATATTTTACTGTTACCTGGGCCTGAATTTGGCCATTGCTTTTAACTTCTTGAATATCGAGTGCGACCCCTTGTTGCCAAATTTGTTCCAGGGGCCAACAGTCTGAGTCGCACTATTTTATGTTATTTTATTTTACTTTTTAACATGCACGCTGGTGACCTACAAGAACAGGGAAATGTCTGTTCTGGGCCACTTGCTCCTCCACAAGTTTTCGGGCGAAAGTGCCCCAGATTGGCATTTATACGTTCTCTAACAAGTAAGACTTCAATAACCAAAAATAACGATTATCTACAAACAAACATACTGTGTACGGTTGTCCGTTTTCAATACTAATTTACTAAAGTTTTCATAGAGTAACGTAGGGAAAGTAGTTGGGACTGAACACGCCCCATAGAGTAACGCAGGAGAAAAGCAGTTGTGGCTGAACGCGCCCATATACACGGTGGGTGCACTAGGCTATCCGATTACTTCGCGGTATGTTAATTACGGCCCCCGAAACTTGGTGGGGAAAGAAAAATAAAAAATAAAAAAGAAACGGAAAGAAACGAGAAGAAAAGACGCAGAGAGCCAGGGAACGCTACGCTCACACATCTCATGTCCACCTGACAAAGCCCGTTAAGGTTAAGTTGCCCTCAGAACAGACAGACAGACAGACAGACAGACAGAGAAGAGAGACAGAGAGACAGACAGACAAACACACACTCACACAAACCACACACTTACACACAGACACACACACACACACACACACACACACACCACACACACACCACACACACACACACACACACACACACACTATTTAAAAAAATGTGCCCCTGGTTTACAGTAGCATACCCCCCGCCTACGGTGGCGTGCTCCCTGTTTACATTGCAGGTGTGTATCGGCCAAAAAATCAATACTGCCGCCACTCCTCCCTACCCCCACTCCTTCCTGCCCAGCTTGCTCGATCGCCCATATGACATCAGCCCGCGTGGCGTCGCTGTCACAGCCTGGCCAATTGAGCGGCCGCTCGCGACTAGTTAACCCACACATTCTCCACTGACTGTCGGGCGATCAGGATGTGTTTTACTGCGCTGTGGGTGTCTAACCGGTTTACTGAAGAACAGAATTGTGTATCTTAAAGGTTTGTTGGCTCAAGGAAATGAAAACGTTGAAGGCAGTATTGTTGACAAAGATGTAGCTAGTTTTAATACGTGTTTTGACTATCGATGAGATGGTTCCTTATCTAATAAATGGCGCTGCATTGTTGAAAGTCGGCCGAAGCAAAACAAACCATTACGCGTTGATTGTTGGGAGCTGGCTTGAGACAGCTAAAGCCATGTTTAAAAAACATGGCGTTCATTGCTTAAGGCGGAGGTAAACACGGCTGATTCGTATGCTAAAAACTTATATTTGAAACATTTTTGCTGTTCCTCCCAAGTAAAAATGTTCTCAGTTTGTATTAGACTTGATTGATTGTTAACTACAGATTCAGTGTTCATGTGGCAAGCTGATCTGTGTATACTTTTCTAATTCTAACCAGTTCATCTGCCTTCAAGTGTGCCCTTATGCAACTGAATGGCGATTTCGAATGTTCTGGCAAACAAACTAGATAGGGTTAGGCAGACCTTAGTACATTTACCAGTATGGAGAGGAGTAGTGTGTGGCTAGATAGATTAAATATACAATGCCGGATGTACTACTACTGGTGATTAGAGCTGCCATAAAGCTTGGCTACAGCAATTACTGCTGTAACTCTGCCAGCTAGTTGCAAGCCCGGTTGAGAAAGAGGAGCACAGCAAACTAGGTCAAGCGATCAGAGAACTAACGCTCCACCCTAGAGCGGTCAAAGGTCGCAGGGGCAAGCTGTTTCTTCAGCGCTCTACCCTAGAGCGGTCAAAGGTCACAGTAGCAAGCCGTTTTCCAGCGCTCTACCCTAGAGCGGTCAAAGGTCACAGTGGCAAGCGTTTCTTCAACGCTCCACCCTAGAGCGGTCAAAGGTCACAGTGGCAAGCCGTTTCTTCAGCGCTCTACCCTAGAGCGGTCAAAGGTTATCAGCAGCGAGATCAGACTTTTTTTTGCTGCTTTGTCACTTTGCTGTCTACGCTTCACCTGCGTCAACGTCCTGCTTCTACGCCCTGTTACAAACTTTTAGGCTGCCTTTTTGTAACTTTATACAATTGTCTTGTTTTATTCAATCAGGCTTTGTTAAATGCACTTGGTGGCTGCTTTGAACTTGCAACAAAAGAGCCAATGCATCACAAAAACGCAAGCACTGTCTTGCACCAAGTGGTGTTACACATGACAAATAATAAAGCTCTGTGTACACCACACACACTCCCACCCCCAAGTCACCCCAAGTTCTTAATTAAGTTTTTAATTAAGTCACCCCAAGTTCTTAATTAAGTTTTAATTAAGTTACTTCAAGTTCTTAATAAGTTCTTGATTAAGTTCTTGATTAAGTCACCTCAAGATCATAACTAAGTCATCCTTTAAGTACAACCAAGTTCTTATTAAGTTATCTTATAATTATCAAAAAATACAATCTATGTTTTTATCTTAAATAGTAAATGTCTAATATAGTACACAACCACGCCTCAAAAAACGCGTCATCGTTGAGGATGTCTTGCTCAGCGTTCTCTGCATAGATCTTAAGGAAGGTCTTACACCCTAAGCAACCGCATGATTACAATTCTGGTCTATGGAAATGCCTTTTATAGACTCCAGTCTTTATTTATTGACTTTATCATTTTATAATACGCCATGATCTATTTTTATTAAAAATTTAAATTAAGTTCTTAAAAATTATTCCATTTGAAATGGATCAAAATGATGCTTTGTTATTGGCGGTTTTGGCGTGCAGTTGTCTTTTTCTGCATTTAGGCGGTTCAGGTTGTTTTAACTTTTTTTCTTTCTGTTGCCATTGTGTATATATTTTATAGCTGTAATAACTCCCCCCCAACAGCAGCAATGGCGCCAAAAATGGCAACAGTTTTAAGTTCAATATTCCATGAAGAACTTTGGGGCCCTTGTATCACATGGAGTTTTATAGCTGGCATTGAATCAACTTGTTCTGGCGTTGGCGGCGTTATGTTTTCATGATGAGTCATATTCTGTAACATTAATTTTTTTTGTCTGTTCCACTCTGCTAATTTTTTTCCTGCTTCAACACGCCCAGGATTTTAATGGTCTCCCACCTGATTCAGCGTTTTCTGCTGATTTTCTGGCTTGGTTACTTTCTCCACCTGATCAGTGTTTTCTGGTTCTGCTGATTTTCCAGCTCGTTCATTTTGAAGGGAAACAAAATCTATATGATTAAAAGTTATTAATCCATGATTACTGGCGATAACAATGTTCCAAATCTATAGTATAAATCACACCCTAGAGACTCTAATGACTTTTGTTAAAACTGGATCTTGCGTTAAATCATACGTAAGATCTTGTTCAGAATCAATGGAGCAAATCTACTGACTAGTTAGTGTACAAACTAAGAACCGTTTGCCCAACACTTTTCACCATTCTAGACCCCAGCTGCGCTTCACCTGTTATGATACTTTAAAATGTCTTGTGGCGACATCTGTTGAATCTGTTCAATGCTGAATTCAGTTCCGAGGTACTGTTTGTTTTTCCACACGCTGCCAAAGAATACAACCTCTCCTTTTGGGGCATAACAGCTGGCCACACTTGGTCATTCATAAGTACTGGAAGGTTTTAGGCCGCCTTGTAGCTGTAGTAGATCATCGCTGTTCATGTTTTTTAATAATTATAATTATTTTATTTTATAAAAATGAGCACCGAAAAAACTGTTACCAACCTTGTATACCATTCTGCTGTTTATTGGAGGCCTAAGTGTAGGATACTCAATGCTTGGTAAAAGCTTGTTAAGAATTAAACCAGCAGATCTTGGCAAACTAGACTTTGAGGATTCAGCAAAGCTGATTGCTATCATTGCAGCTTCGGTTGCCACGAAAGATTTCTAGTCAAGCAAGGAATAATTCCAGACAATATAAATATGTAAGAAAAAAATACATTTATAAAAAATGGCTTCACTCGCAATAATGATAGGCGGCGCTGTGGTGAATGCGCTTGCTTTTAGCGGCAGTAATTTTGCATTTAGTAAACTGGGAATGACAGCGAGAGAAAAAGACATAACAAAGCTATGGAGCAACTAGCAGCTGCACAAGACGCTATGAAAGCAGAGACTTGAGCAGTTAGATTTTATTAACGACGAACTGAAAAGACAGGGGCATGCAGCTTACACATTTAAAAATGTTGATCAAGCAATAAAACAATATTATCTAGTAACAGGCAAACCGGTCCAGACATTGCCCCCACCAAAATTCAGTGACTTTTATCAACCATCAGAAAAACAAAAGATGCAAGAAATCGGGTTTATTGTCGTTGTATGACCGTTGTGTATTTTGTTGCACATAATATTGGCTGAATAAAAAATGAACAAAATTTATTATTCGCCCAAAGGATATTGGAAGGGTATCACAGCAATACAAAAGCTAAGCCAGCGGCAGGTGTCAGTGAACAACAGCAAAGGAATGGTTTATCTAAACAGCGATTTGGCAAATTTATTTACCTGCCCCTAGACGAATACAGAGACCACACTTTGTCAATACAACTCCAAACGACACCCATCAAATGGATCTTCTATATTTACCCTCTGATAGGATTAGACGAAAAAGATTTAAGTACGCACTCACAGTCATTGACATGGCTTCAAGATACAAAGATGCGGAGCCATTAACACAAAAGAGTGCTTCTGCTGTTGCTGTCGCTATACAACTGATATACCAACGAGGTCCGCTAACTTATCCCCGCATGATCAAGTCGACGATGGAAAAGAATTTAAAGGCCAAGTGAATCAATTATTGTTAAAACATAGAGTTACCATTAAAGAGGCATCCCAGGAGTTCACAGATCACAGCTTTAGTTGAAAACTTTAACAAACAGTTATCTGAAAGACTTTTCTCCTACCAGTATCACAGAGAGCTTATTGACAACTCTCGCAACACAGAATGGGTTAGAAGACTGCCCTTAGTTTTGCGCGCAATGAATAATGAAGAATTTAAAGGGCTAAAACCAGTACAAGCAATCAAAAAACAAACAATAAATGTTGCTGAAGACTCCAGTACACCTAGCAAACTATTACCGTTTGGTTTAAAAGTAAGGTACCTTTATTTACCGGGGGAAGCAGAAGGGGACACTCGCACAGGCAACTGATCCAGTTTGGAGTGTTGACCCATATGAAATAAAAAGAATTGTAAAGATGAATCCCCCGTGTATTATTTACGAGAAACTGGCACAACAAAACAACCAGCTCCTCAAGATCTTTTGTGAAAGAAAACTGCAGATAATTCCGCCAGACACAGTTCCACTTTAATTAATTTACGGTTCTCCAGTGCCCAATTGCATATGAAAACTCTGGATTAACAAACACCCGTTTTGTGTTTGTTCTATCTAATGACTTCTTTGTTACAACCGTTGTGTTTGATCTCATGTAGATTAGATCGCAGTTTTACGTTGTCATGATGAAAAGTCTTATTGCCAAACAATGCTCTTTGTAGTTGTCATGTGATATGTTTGACTGCACACACTGCGAGATATTCCCTTTGCTTTCTTAATGATTTTCTCCTGGCTCGAAATACTGTACATTTTTGACCTTAAACCAACAAACTCCTTGATCACCTTTCCAGATAATTCATCCTTCATCTTTCCTAAAACCTTCTTGTTAGTAATTGAATGCAAAGGCGAATCTTTAGGTAATCGGACGTGTCGTACCATCCCGCATGTCCTTTAGCTACTTCCGTTTCCATGTCTTTATAGATGTCTTCAGTAGGATATCTATAACAAAACTGTCTGTATCTGTGTAAAGTACTCTGGACTCGGGATACGAGGGCTTAAAGTAGTCATAAAGAAACTCTAACATCAAAGCTTTGATAATTCTAAAACAGTAAACCCAATAATACAGGTTTGTCTAATTTGACTTTCTTTTTTTCATCATTATGCCAAAAAGCTGATCATGAAATCTTCTAAAGTCCTGATAATTTGGTTTTGAAGTCAGTCTTAATTGCTTCATTCTCTCTGGTGACCAATCTGACATCTTTGCGCTTGTGCGGATTCTCCATAGTCTTTCCAAAACAGCTGTTGTTCATCAGCTTGAAAAGTCTTTTCTGAAGCATCTGTGGATTTGGTTCTGAGATCAGTGTTCTTCATATGTATGGTTCATGAACTGTTCTTGATCGAAAGCAATTATAACGATGGACAGCTGTTAACTTTAAACCATGTCTAAATAAAATTGTAGAAGTCTGTACTGACAGACATAATTTTTTTTGCCTCGAAGATTAGGCACAAGTTTAGGCGGTTCTCTTGGATCCATCTTTAGACTTTCTGCTGCTAATGGATAGTCATTATGCAGGTCATGGAGTTCATGAGGATATTCTAAGTCAACTTCTAGAATGAAACCGCGCTGTTGATCAGCGTTAAACTGCCCAACCACTTTAATGCCTTTTGAATATTTATTCGATCGCCGCCTGTGTACATTTTAAAGTTGCGTAATGGAAGCGATTGCGCCATTGCCCATCCATACAGATTGTTTGCATCTAAATACATGAGATAGTTAGACCTTTTACTCGGATCATAGTCGTCCAAGTATTTGTGTTTGCTTTACAGTAATGATGCGACGCCATACTAATTCCTCCACGCAATCCGTTTTCAATCATCTGTATCATTGGTAGTCAGACAATAAATCAATTTGTACTCCAGTAAACTTTAAGAAAGCATCCCAGCTCATCCCGGGCGCAGAAATGTAATGAGCAGGATCCAGGCTATAATGTTTCATGCAGGTCTTCCTATAATTTTCAAGACGTCCGCCAACAAACATGTATCAGCCATCAAGTATGAGTCATGATAGTCTCCCATCGTTTTTACACTCTAACTTCTGCCACGCATCTTGAGCATGCTGGTAATCAGAATCACTAATGTCCTTTCCTCTGAGACTAGAAAAGAACGCGCGCCTTTAGGAGGAAGTGTATCTTCGTCAACCTTTCCCAACTGTTCATGTACTCATAAGGGTAATACGCCCTTTCTAACGAGAGTTGGGTCAAAATATTTTTTCCGTTATTGGGCAGGACTTTAAGGACATAGCTAGTGCCTCTAATGATCCCATCATGTGTTGCATAGAGTCATAAAAAGACATGTTATTTAGATTAAAGCCATGTACTTTTCTGATGACTGTGCAATGCATGCTACCCTGAAGGCGTTGGTTACTGCTTGCAATATAAGATGAGAGTCATAACCTCGCAAGTTATGAAAGAAGATGGGCAGCTTCCATGTCTTTGGTTCAAACTTTAGTTGAAGATTGCATTTACTGTGTGCTGCTCCTCTGAACTTTCCACTAATGTGATCATGGTCTCTTACTGTCGATTCGCTGCGTCTGATGAGAGGCCTAAACCACAAATCCAACAGTGAGTGGCTGAGTCATACTGTTGTTGGTCTTCAGGCGTCATTATGATTTCAGATAAATTCAGATTATTAGAACAGTCATTGCGCACTTGCTGCATGCGTTTTAAGAATGTTTCTGCAGCATCTGGTCCTCTATATAATTCTGGTTCTGAATAAACGCCATCCGACCTAACAATAATGAAGGCAAATGAACAAATCTGATGATTACTCATTAAGACTGTTTTTCGAAGTTTTTGTGGTGCTGGCCCTTCATAAGGAACAATAAGCGACTCGAAGTCTGCGTAAACTACGTATGGACTTGTTTGCAGCCGTTTCCAGTTCTTAAAACTAACTTTAGATCCTGGCGGGGGCGTAGTTAGTTCTGTCTTACAGTCTACAGAACTTTTACAATGTTTTATATGTTCACTTCGCGGCTTGCACAGATGGAATTCTTGTTAAACATTTCTGCAGAATTCTTGTATGTTAGTGTTTTTTGAAGTATGCGCCAATAATCTGCTCATTGTGCGTATCAATGTGTAATGGGGCAGCCCTGCTGGCGAAAACATTAGGAGTAAGTCCACATGACTTTTGGCTGGTTCGCCTATTGTTGGACTGTTCTTGGACACTTTAATTGGCGCCAAATTTGTTTCCTCATCCCATGTGTATACATTAACAGTTATTGGGTTGTTTTGTTCTTCAAACTGATCAATTTGGTCTACACTAACAGGAAAGGATATTCCATTGAAGTTAAGATCTTTGGCGTATTGCCGATAGTTAGTCACTCTCTCTGCGTGTTCGCGAACATGATGCAGCCTTGCAAGAACGCACCACATGAAACATTTGTTGTCTGAATTTTTTATGTTTACAACTGCTCTCTTTAAAGCCAACTCCCGAGTAGCGGAATGTAAGCCTTGCCTACAATCGGTGCATACTTAGCCTGTTTTAATCTAATCTCTAAGACTTCCCCTCTGACCAACCAGAGCCTCTCATTTTGGCTTCTTCAGCAGCCACATCAAACTGTGTAAGCAGTTCGTCTGCCCAACCGGGTGTTATGTCGTTATGAGAAAGAATAGTCTGCTGTTTAGTTGAGACCCAGACTTCTAGGTTTTCTTCATTTATTGTTACATAGTCGATTAAAACAGCTAACATTACTTTAACTGGCGGGTCTATTGTTAGTTTGCCTGGAACTTGAGAAATTGCATGAACAACACTTGCCTGTACGTTTGTTGGGTCAATAACTTCTAAATCAATATCATTCAGTGCTCTTGATAAACGCTCTCTCTCGAGCATTCCTTCAAACAATTCGTCTTGTCCTTCATATATCTTAGCCATGCTGTCTTTCTTTTCTAAGCCAAAATATTTATTTAAATTAAAAAAAAAAATACTTAATCAGAATCAATATCGACGGCCTTTTTGTGCTTGGACTCATAAACTAAAGTATAAACACCTTTGGTGTTGTTAATGTGAGCTGTTTAGAACAGAGTTTAATGTCTCGTTTACTTTTTTAAGCATTCCTTTTTTATCTGCTCGGGTCTGGCTGTTGAGAAAAACTTGTCCCCGCCTTTCTTTGAAGATCAAACTTTTGTCTTTTATAGTCATCAAAATCGGCCTGTAAACGACTAAATTCTTCATCCGTGATGTTTGAGTCAGCTAGCGCTTTATTTATTGTCAGTTTGAACGAACTAAGTTTAGCTGTTATTAGTTGAACCATAGCTGTGTGCTTTTGGAGTTTAGTTTTTATTTTTTTGCTAGCAGCACCTACAGCTAATGAACACAGGCCGAGAGCTAAAGACAACCCTGAGGTAAAGCTGCGGGTGCGCCTATGCCCGTTGCTAAAAGACCAACACTCGTTCCTGCTGATAGAGCACTTATAGTCGATGCCCAGTATTAACATAAGTAACAGCATTAAAGACAGCAGAATACCTTCGTTTGGTTTGCTGTATTTTGAAAGGTCCTGCTCTAGTTTTTGTTGCATTTGTGTAATGTTTGTTAATCTGAAGGTTTTTATCCGGGGTTTCTACTATCTCTTCTTCTTGGCGACTCCGGCGCTGTAGGCACATTTGGATAAACTTGAACAGACATGCTTTTTATAAAATGAAAAATAATTTAGTATAATACATATTTTAATCTGTTTTCTTCAATATTCAGCTGCGCATCATATAATAAAAACAAATGTACATTAAGCGGTTTATCGGCTTCTTCTTCTTTATCAATTTGAATGTTTATTACGTCTCTCACGTTCTCTCCCGCTTCCATACAACTCATTATCCTCTGTTGACCTTAGGTCAATCCATAAACCGTATTTTTGTTGTTAAATAATCATCAAGCCTAACATTGGGAAATGCAGATCTTTAGACACTAGTCTTCTGTTGGATTTCTACCCCTCCCACCCACACAACAATTTTTTCTTATTTCGTCAAAAGATGATAAGGTCTAAGCCCGCTAGCGAAGATTTTGGTAGGTACTACCGTCAATTGTACATTGAACATTCGTTATTTTTAGGATTAACAAACTTTTTTCACCATTGCTCTTTTGATCCGGTTCTTCATCTTCACACAGCAATAAATACCTTTAAGCGATCTTGCTGCGAAACGCTAAAACTAAAATTCCATATAGTGGTCTGCCCTGCTTCTAGGATATGTTGTATGATGAATCCTCTTTCGTAATATATTGGTAATTTTTGATGATATTGTTGCTCAATCGTCCATGCTAAATCATGGTTTCTAACAACGTCAAACTCTAAACGAGATGTCAGAAATGCTGTACTTTGCGATGGGGCGGGGTATTCTGATAACACTTTTGTAATTCAATTAAAATTAGTTCATATGACAATCCTGTCTTTTAATGCTCTTGAAAGTATGGTGCCATGCTCTTTTAACAACTCAAATCTAAGGGAATGGAAAAGCGATTTCCATACGCAAACTTTACAGCTAGAGACTTTTTTGCTGGCTTTTAGCATCTGCGCCAAGTGCGGCGTCTATTCTAATTTTAGTGCTCTTCATTTTCGATTCCTTGAAACGCCAAGATCACAGCCCTTTCATTCCCGGTTAGCCATAGATCAGAATAGGTTAAAAATATGTCTGCATTATGTAAAGAAAATATTCTTGCCCCTCAAGTTTTATAGAAAATTTCTTAACTGATTGCCCCGCCCCAGATTCTGCACAACTGTCCCTGTTTGGGTCGTTGTTGAATCGAGCGCTATTTGAAAGTAAGGACGCGCAGAGCCTGGCACATCATCTTCATCCCGCTCATCCTAGGTCAGGAAATTTGACAAGTAAGAATTTGATCTGCATCAATAGTAGATGGATTTAATTGGAACAGAAAATTCCACTTATTTCCCTTCACGCCAAAGGGCTCTTTCAGTTTTCTATTCGGTTCAACGATCGAGCCATGTAACTTGTTGTGGCATTTTTATGAAGCGCAAAATAAAAAGTTAATTATTTAAAAACATGGCAGGATTTGAAGTGAAGAAGATTATGATGTTTGATCGTGGAGACGACAATGAGTGAAATGATCCCTTTTACACGGCATCGCTCCAATGCTCTCAATGCAGCGTGAATTAACAGAAAGTTGCGGTCGGGAGCATTTTACAAAAGTTTAAGGTCAAGAACGCTCCCTCCCTAATTATATAGACTCCAAATGATATTGATTAGAAGAGGCCATTTGTTTTGTAATGTTCCGATGCAAGGCAACTTGTTCGGCTTACCAATCTAAACCCGACCCAACAAAGTTTTAGCCAAGATACAATTATACAAAGACTCAGTGTGAAAGAATCAAAATCGCTTGGTCTTGTTAGACCGAAATTAGGCGGAGGCAGTTTCTAACCTTCAAAACACACTGCTAGGAATCTCCCAAAGCTAACCAAATACAAAAACTAGAACTTGAAGAATTAAATCAATCGAACAGATGAAATAATAATGCAATAGAAAGCAGAAACCAGTTTTCAGAAGAAACAGCATTAAAGACTATACACGACTCACCGCTACTACCCATGCGAGAAAAGCGGCCCTTGAGATCATGCTTTGAGAAGGATCAAGGCGAATTAACAAACAATTTAGCAAAACTAGGTGAACTAGATTAGCATATAAAAAGAGAAAAGAAAAAACTCGTTGAGGCTGATGACGCCAACTAGGGCATGATATTAAGAAAGAATAACCCAAAGAACTAAAAGATCTTGAACAAGAGAGACATCAAGACTAGAAGTGTTGTCTACTAACCGAGAAGACTTACGAACTCAAAGTGAGGTGCAGAATAAGATAAACTATCTACAAGAATTATATATGAAGACACAACGCTAGCAGAAAGAATAGAACACTGTTTAGAGAGCAGGGAGTCAAACTAGCAAGCGTTATGACGGCCTTAGGATTTGCAATAAGTACACTGTTTGAAGGCTATTACAGGCGGCGGTGATGTCAAAGCCCAGTGCCTCCGCCGCCATCGCCTCCGCCTGATAATCATGGGTAAAAAAACAGCTTGAACATCTTGCCGGTTTATTAAAAAAATTAGCCGGTAAAGCCGTGGACGCTTTTTTAAACCATGGTAATATTGGGGAGTATAGTCCACTGTGTCTAGTTTGTCTACTGTCAAGCAAGTATTTGGCTTTTGGCCTATCAACTAATGGGCATTAGTTCTCTTAAATTTGGGTTAATTTTTAGTAAGATAAAGACCAAGTAATCCTAAGCAAACCAGTTTTAATCCAAGAAACAAGCGCTGTCTTTCATATTCATGGTCATCGCGAACAGAGTCCGCGAGCTTTGCTGCGTCTTCAAAGACTTTGGGGTTTGGATCTTCGGGAATTAGATGACTAAATCTTGGTCGTTCTTTATTGTTTTGTAATATACTGGGCCCTGAATTATTGTCCGTTTTTCCCAACCTCTGTTCATTTTTTGTCCAGCTAAAAAGAATTTCATTATTATAGTTTAATATTATCCTACCTAGGAGTCCTGAGTCAAAGAGGCAGCATGTATCAACCAGTGCCAACAGCAAAGTCTACTTCGATCTTGCGTATTGTAAAACATTTGTACCTTTAATACTTGAAGGTAAATCAACTGTAAATAAATGGCGTCCACTAAATTTTGCTAGAGTATTGTTTTTTGTGCGTCAAAGCCAGTAGAAGGATCATTTATGCTCGATCTTGCCTGTGCTTGCGACCCTAGCAAACACCAAACGTAAGTACGAATAGAGTCGTTTATTCGTTCTATTCCGCTCTAGTTAGACCCTTAGAAGTGTCTAAGATAAATGTTGTCCATGCTGTTTTATG
This sequence comes from Conus ventricosus, assembly GCA_018398815.1. Taxonomy (NCBI): domain Eukaryota; kingdom Metazoa; phylum Mollusca; class Gastropoda; order Neogastropoda; family Conidae; genus Conus; species Conus ventricosus. Next base: position 22,146 of record JAFLJL010002670.1, read on the forward strand.
CTCTTGCTCTATGGACCCAAGGTGAAAAGCTGTTGCGCCTGAAGAGAAAGATGTGTAAGGAGGATTCCAGTCATATTTAAACTTTCTGTGCATGCCCAAAAATAAGGGGTGCCTAGACCATGATTAAGATCCAACTTTGTCTAAAGTCCGTCTTGGTGTTAATATTGAATTCGTTACAGATCCTTTCAAAAGCCTTCATGTCTATTATGTTGCTGAATGGATTAAACGGTTTGTCATTTGGTAATGGCGCTCGCAGTTCAGTCAAAATACGTCTAAAGGTGTAATAAAAATGAAATCTGTACACTGGACCTCACCAAAGGATCAGGATGATTTAAGTGATTAGCATACGACACTCCACACCCAGTTGATGCACAAAACACAGCAAAGTTTAACTGGTTCTGATAAAACTGCATCGGATGACTAAACCACGCTTTCGCGATGTAGTCTTTTTTAATAGGGGGGTTAAGATATCTGCTTAATGGAGTACTCACCTTTTTATGAAAAGTGACAGCCTGGGTCACAGCAATGTCAAGAGTATCAGTTGCTATATTTTTAGGATTGTAGTGCGGCCCAACAGAATATGCATCAGTATATTTGAATGCACTCATTTTTAATTTGTTTTAAAAAATGTTTGTAACAATAACAACTCAAGACCGCCCTTCGTTTTTAGAACATGCTATTAATAACGAATGCGGAACCAGAACGGTCGCGCTCCATGAAATATTCTACAAAGTGTATGGTTTAATATAACTGAATCCAGGAAGAATAATAAGATTAAAAAAATGACAAAACAGGGACCAAAGTTAGCGAGTTAACAATACCTGATGGTTATTACGGGTTTTGCTCACTAAAAGAAGCAATGAGTAACTTTGACATTACTCTCAAACTTAACAATGCAAATCTGAAAACAATGTTATTATTTAAGCCTAAAGAAGAAGCAAGTTACTATTTTGATAAAGAGCTAGTTTAAAATGTTAGGCTTTACAGCTAACAATTATATATTTAGAGTTACACCAACCAAAACTACTTATGAGGGGGAAAGTCCGCTCGATCTTGCATTACATTCATTACTCTATGTTCATTTGGATGAGCTGAGCACTGATGAAAACTTATATGATGGAAGGCCCTCAACTGTTTTAAGAGCTCTGCCGTCAGGGAAAGCTGCATATTGCGATTATGAAATTATACATTCCCTAATTTACAGTTTAAAAGATTAGTTTGTGGGAGGGTTGGATCATTAATATAAAAATCAAAGACAAAACGGGGAAAGCCGTGAAATGTGATAATCTGCACATTGTTTTGGAAATAAAATAATAAACTGTACTAAAATGTCGCGGGGGCCAGAAGAACCAGGAGTTACATTAGCGCCTGTAAGGTGTATAACCTTAGAATTAAAAGACCTTGCAGACGTTGCAGACTTTGAACAAAATGGTGAGATAGGCGCTTTGTATGCTTTGAGTACACTAAAGATGGTGATTATAAACGCAAAGAGGTTGGCGACAGCAAAAAGTTTCCTAAACTAGAACAACTGCGCAATCTAGAGGCAAATAATGTTGGCCAGTATGAATATAAAATAGTTCGAAAAAACCCGACCCCAAATGGCACTTGGGAAACCACATTTAGAATGGGACATAAAATTTGAATTCATAAGCCCATTACATTTTTTGGCCGTCAAAAAAGTTTCAGAAAAGCATTCAACTCTGGCCCTTTACATGTAAGTCTTATGCCGGACGACAATAGTCGGAAAGAAATTGAAATAACGCCGTATGGGAAAAAACAGTAATCCTCCACAGAAGAGAAACGGTTTTAAAAGATGCTTCTACAAAATTACAATTCATTCCACAAATGAAATTAGGAGACACGTTCACAATGATATTTGAAATTTCTGTCTTAAAAGATGAGGCGAGGAATGGGGCTGTGGGTGTCAGTGACGTCCTTCTAAAAGGAATTCTAATTAGCTGGCAAAACTTAGACGTTGAAAAACTTAAAGTTACCCTTGTCGTTCTTCACAATGGCGAGGATATTAAGGTCATAGCAACAAGCAACAAAATCAATATTAGTCTAAATAAATAAATTTTCAGAACTAAAATTGGGT